>CM032333.1:47642604-47805104 GCA_019022515.1 Quercus aquifolioides
CAGGCGAACTGTCATCTCCACATTAAATGCCCTCAACTAACGCTCTGGCCGCATTAATGAGGATAGGACCTCTGAACAGTGCCGTCTTGAGCGCTGCAACCCACTGGAGGTATGGGAATGCGGCTGATGGGACAGGCACTCGAGTAGAAACCGGATTGATCAACAAATGTAGGGCTAGGATCAACTGATTGGGAGGTATATAATGTAAAAACCCCTCTTGTGAAGGGGACGGAGGAAAAACCAGAGAAGAAGGAATATTGTGGCAAAGCATTTCCTCTCAACTCTTGTAACCCTTCTGAAAAGAGATAACAGTAGTTTCCAGCTCCCTAAGGCACGTCCGAGGAGTCTCATTGTGTGTTTAAACCCACGTTCTAGTTATTAGCAACCACGTACAACCATGCATGGCCGTTGCCTTCTTTCCTGAGGCCTAGCTCTTGAGCCCATACTCTACAAATTTATTGAAGGGTTAGTTGGGCTTGGGCCCACTCTCTCAATCCTTAGAGAGCGCTCGAATCCACCCCCTACAATTGGCGCCGTCTGTGGGGAGAGCTTGTGCGTCGGTAAGAACAACAGTCGAGCATGGTAGGATCAGGCCCTCACCAAGGAACTCCCAATTGACCTGAACCGGCGAAGTCACGGCATCAGGGTAAGTATGGCGACCCCGGGGGCGGTCAGAACGACAACAGGAGGCTTCGAAAGGGAAGCGTGCATACTTCAACGGCGAGTGAAAGTCGAGCGGACGGGCACATTCCCCAGAAGCGCGACGATCGCCAGGCCACGCGTTCACAAGAGGCCCACAGCCACGCATCCCAGAGAAGGGACGATAAGGTGGCCATGCAACGTGAGATAGACGATCTAAAGAGGAAGCTGCGCCGTGCGCAACGAAGACGGTCCGAACCTAGCCCTGACCTGCCCTCCGACGATGAAAGCGATGACGAATACCGGCAAAGGTCAAGGACGCCCCCCAGCGAGACTTTCTCCCACGAGGAGGAGCGCTACCAGAGGCGTAGGCATGCCAACCCGACCCCAAGGGACTTGGGAGGCGACGCCATGAGCAGGGCGCTGGACCGGCTCTCCAAGTCACCCTTCACGCGTCGTATAGAGGACGCGGAGCTTCCTCGGCGGTTCCAGCAGCCAACTTTCATTGCCTACAACGGCAAAACGGACCCTGTGGAGCACGTGAGCCAGTTCAACCAAAGGATGGCGGTCCACTCCAAGAACGAGGCGCTGATGTGCAAAGTCTTCCCATCCAGCTTGGGACCTGTGGCGATGAGGTGGTTCAACGGTCTAAGGACGAATTCCATAGACTCGTACAGGCAGCTGACCCAGGCTTTCGGCTCCCGCTTTGTCACAAATAGCAGGCCTCCTCGGCCCATGAGCGCGCTGCTGTCCTTGTCCATGCGCGACGGGGAGACCCTCAAGGCTTACTCGGACAAGTATTGGGAGATCTACAACGAGCTGGACGGCAAGTACGATGCTGTTGCCATCAACACGTTCCAGAATGGATTACCTATGGGGCACGGCCTGGGGACGTCCCTAACCGGTAGGCCGGCCACCAGCGTGCGGCAGCTGATGGATCGGATCGACAAGTACAAGCGGGTGGAGGAAGATATGCTGCAAGGCAAAGGCAAGGAGAAGGCCATTCCCCAGGAGAGAAGGGGTTTCAGGTCGGACCGTTATGACAATGCCCGTCCGAGGAGGGATTTCGGTGGGCATTCCGGAGCGACCCATGCGCAGACGGTAGGCGCTGTGTTCCGAGAACCCGTGCACAGGGTGCTGGAGAAGATAAAGGACGAACCGTACTTCAGGTGGCCGAACAAGATGGCTGGGAAACCTGGAAGGCGCAATCAGAGTCGCTACTGCCAGTACCACCAGGATCATGGACACACTACGGAGGACTGCAGGGATCTTTGGAACCACCTGGACCAGCTAGTCCAGGAGGGGAGGCTGAAGCACCTCCTCCACCATTCCAGCGGCCAGCAAAACCGGACTTACCAAGAGCCTCGGAGGGACGCCGCCATGGGGCAACCCACCGGGACGATCAATATAATCCTGGCTGCGCCAGGAAGGACGGGCACGCCCCCTCTAC
Organism: Quercus aquifolioides; assembly: GCA_019022515.1. Taxonomy (NCBI): domain Eukaryota; kingdom Viridiplantae; phylum Streptophyta; class Magnoliopsida; order Fagales; family Fagaceae; genus Quercus; species Quercus aquifolioides. The sequence continues at coordinate 47,644,694 of CM032333.1, forward strand.
GAGTGCTGTCTGTGGCCCAACTGCCCGCCGAGGACCCCCAGACGTGGCCAAAGAGGTCCAGGAGGAATCCTCCCCCAGCCCTGAGTTTCTCGGAGGAGGACAAGATTGGGACCATCCAACCACACGAGGACGCCCTGATCGTCACCCTCAGAATAGGGGGCTACGATGTGAAGAGGGTGATGGTGGACGGTGGTAGCGCAGCCGAGGTCATGTGTCCAGACCTCTACAAGGGGCTGGGGCTAAAGCAAGAAGATCTCACACCTTATAGCTCCCCCCTAATGAGCTTCGACGGGAAGCTCGTCATCCCAAAGGGCATGATCAGACTGCCCGTACAAACAGGTCCAGTGGTGGTGGAGGCGAACTTCATAGTGGTGGACACATACTCTCCCTACACAGCCATCGTAGGGAGGCCCTGGCTACACGCCCTGGATGGCGTGGCCTCCACCTTGCACCAAAAGGTGAAGTTCCTGTCAGGGGACCATGTTCTGGAGATCCGAGGTTGCCAATCCACGGCTAGGCACTGCACAGTGGCTGCCATATCCCGTCGGATCGATGCACAGTCCTCGGCCCCATCCGAGGAAAATTCATAGCAATCAAAGACCCAGGTGGCACCTCCAGATGCACCTGCCGAGGATGCTAAATGCGAAAACCTGGAGAAGGTGATAATTGGCGATGATCCGGAGAAGTTTTTCCAGGTCGGGATACAACTGCCTCCACGGGAGAAGGAGGAGTTACTTGAACTCCTCAAGAGGAACCTTGACGTGTTCGCATGGGACCCCTGTGACGCCCCTGGGATTGATCCATCTTTCATCTGTCACCACCTCAACGTCAACCCATTTGCGATCCCCAAGCAGCAGCCACCTCGGCGCCCGTCGAAAGAGCACGCTGACGCGATTAGGGAAAAGGTCGATAAGCTCAAGCACGCGGGGGCTATCAAGGAGATCTTCTACCCCACTTGGTTGGCCAACACTGTGGTGGTCAAGAAGAAAAGTGGGAAGTGGAGGGTTTGTGTAGACTTCACAGACCTGAACAAAGCATGCCCAAAAGACCCCTTCCCGATGCCACGAATAGACCAGCTAGTAGACGCGACTGCAGGCCATCCTCGGATGAGCTTCCTGGATGCTTTTCAGGGTTATCATCAAATTCCCCTAGCCTTGGAGGACCGAGAGAAGACGGCATTCGTGACACCCATTGGGAACTACCACTACAAGGTCATGCCGTTTGGCCTGAAAAACGCCGGATCCACCTACCAGAGGATGATGACGAGAATGTTCGAGCCGATGTTGGGCAAGAGCGTCGAGGTCTATGTTGACGATATGGTGGTGAAAAGCAAGTTGGTGTCCGAGCACTTGGAAGACCTCGGCCGCACATTTGGCGTCCTGAGAGAGCACAAGCTCCGCCTTAATGCCTCAAAATGCTTATTTGGCGTAAGCTCTGGCAAGTTCCTGGGGTATATGATCACCCACCGCGGGATCGAGGTCAACCCCGACCAGATCAGGGCCATTCACAATATGAGGCCTCCGCAGAATCCCAAGGATATCCAAAAGCTTACTGGGATGATCGCAGCGCTGAACCGGTTCATTTCCAGGTCGGCTGACAGGTGTAGACCCTTTTACCTCCTTATCAACAAATGGAAGGGATCTGAGTGGTCTGAGGATTGTGTCGCAGCTTTCCAGCAACTCAAGGATTACCTCTCCCGACCGCCTATCATGTCCCATCCCGAGGTCGACGAGGTCCTATACGCATACCTTGCTGTGGCGCCCCATGCGGTGAGCCTAGTACTGATACGGGAAGATAATGGCGTTCAAAGGCCAGTTTACTACGTCAGCAAGTCGCTGCACGAAGCGGAGGTGAGATACCTACCCTTAGAGAAGGCCATCTTGGCTGTAGTCCACGCCACGAGAAAGCTCCCCCATTACTTCCAAGCTCACACCGTGGTTGTCCTAACCCAATTGCCCTTGAAGTCTGTGCTCCGGACCGCTGATTACACAGGCAGAATCGCGAAGTGGAACACAATTCTGGGGGCTTTTGACGTCAAGTACATGCCCCGGACTTCCATAAAGGGCCAGGTTCTGGCAGATTTGACGGCCGAGTTCGCCGAACCAACCATAGAGGTGACGGCCGAGGGTAAGAGCCGTGATGGGAAATCAGTGGGGGCAATCTCCACCCCAGAGGCACCACGTTGGAAAGTGTATGTGGATGGCGCGGCAAACCAAAGGGGGTCCGGAGTGGGGCTGGTCCTAGTATCCCCTGAAGGTCATGTCATTGAGAAGTCCCTAAGGCTCGGATTCGCGGCCACGAACAACGAGGCCGAGTACGAGGCACTACTACAAGGGATGATCATGGTGCAAAGGATGGGAGGAAAGTCGATAGAGATGTTCTCGGACTCGAGGTTGGTGGTAGGCCAGGTGAATGGGGAGATGGAGGCCAGGGATTCCAGAATGCAAGAATACCTGGACCAGGTCAGGCGCTTGCGATTGGGGTTTAGCCTCTACAGCCTGTCTCATATCCCCAGGAGCGGGAACAGCCACGCCGACTCACTGGCCACGCTCGCAACCTCCTCGGCAGGGGACCTGCCTCGGATAATACTCGTGGAACATCTGGGAAGGGCAAGCGAAGTGCCAAGGGAAGGAATCCCCGTCCACCAAATTGAGGTGGGTTCCAGCTGGATGGACCCCATAGTGAGATTCCTAAAAGAAGACATCCTTCCCGAGGACAAGTCGGAAGCCGAGAAGGTTAGAAGGAAGGCCCCTCGGTTCTGGTTGTCCGAGGATCACAAGCTATATAAGCGCTCCTACTCTGGACCATACCTACTGTGCGTCCACCCCGGAGCGGCGGAATTACTACTCGAGGAGTTGCACGAGGGAATATGTGGGAGCCACACGGGGGGGAGATCCCTGGCACACCGAGCGATCACTCAAGGATATTGGTGGCCGGGAATGCAGCAAGAGGCCCAAGAGTATGTCAAGAAGTGCGACCAATGCCAAAGGTTCGCCCCAAACATCCATCAGCCAGGAGGGGTCCTCAACCCGTTATCCAGTCCATGGCCGTTCGCCCAATGGGGCTTGGACATCGTGGGACCCTTCCCCAAGGCACCAGGGAACAAGAAGTATCTGTTGGTGGCCACGGACTTCTTCACCAAGTGGGTCGAGGCCGAACCACTAGCCAACATCAGGGATATAGACGTGAAGAAATTCCTTTGGAGGAACATAGTTACGCGGTTCGGCGTCCCTCATACCCTCATCTCGGATAACGGACTCCAGTTCGATAGCAAAGCCTTCAGGGAGTACTGTTGCGAACTTGGGATCACGAACAGGTACTCAACGCCAGCCTACCCCCAGGGGAATGGACAGGCCGAGGCGGTCAACAAGGTCATTGTCAACGGGCTTAAGAAGAGATTGGATGACGCCAAAGGGAGATGGGCAGAAGAGCTGCCCCATGTCCTCTGGACATACCGGACTACGCCCCGGCGCTCAACAGGGGAAACACCTTTTGCCATGACCTATGGTGCGGAGGCAGTGATCCCCCTGGAAACTAATTTCCCGACATTAAGGACGAGCTCCTTCACCTCAGGCAGCAATGATGAGCTGCTGGGGCGGAGCCTGGACATGGTGGACGAACGAAGGGAGCAAGCCATGATCCGGCTGGCCTACTACCAGCAAAAGCTCAAGCAGGGATATGACACCAACGTAAAGCTCAGACCACTAGCACCGGGAGACTTGGTGCTGAGGAAAGTTGTAGGAACTGCCAAGAACCCTTCCTGGGGAAAGCTCGGACCCAATTGGGAGGGCCCCTATCGGATCACCTCGGTGGCAGGGATAGGAGCGTACTATTTAGAAGATTTAGATGACAAGCCTGTACCTCGTCCATGGAATGTAAACAACCTGAAAAGGTACTACTATTAATAAAGAAGTCACTTTGATTCATATTGTTAGCATATCTTGGTTGTTTGCCTCGCGTCCTAAATACTTAAAGAAAACTAAGTGTTAGACAGAACCAGGGAACTGCATGGTCCTCGGACTCATTCCCATGGGGAAACTAACTACTTTAAGAAAACTAAGTGTTAGACAGAACCAGGGAACTGCATGGTCCTCGGACTCATTCCCATGGGGAAACTAACTACTTTAAGAAAACTAAGTGTTAGACAGAACCACGGAACTGCATGATCCTCGGACTCAGTCCCCCGGGGAAACTAGCTACTTAAGAATGCTAAGCTTTAGACAGAACCAAGGAACTGCATGGTCCACGAACCCAGTCCTATGGGGAAACTAACTGCTTCAGAAAGCTTAAGAGCTAGACAGAACCAGGGAACTGCACGGTCCTCGGACTCAGTCCCATGGGGAAACTAACCACTTAAAGAAAACCAAGTGTTAGACATAAACATAGGACTGCTGGGTCCTCGGACCTATGCCTAAGAAGAAACTAACTACTTTAAAAAGATTCTAAGTGTCTACTGCAAAATTCCACCTTACGTTGTAATTATCAAATGCCACGATTGGCCGAGGTACAATTGAAGTCAAAGTTATACAAAACAAATGAATAGCGTGCAAGTAAGGAAATAGCCACAACAAACAGAAAAGGAAATAAAGTCTTCATTTCATTAAACACGAGGGAATTGCACCCAAGAAGTCGCATTACAGATAAAGCAAAAAAGGGAAAAAGAAAGAGATGCAGAAATAAAGTGCAGCAGGCAGAAGAGCCATGAGGCCTAGTTGGCTGCTTCAGTAGGTGGCTGGCCCGTAGCTGCCTCAGGGTCCCCTGAGCCCTGACTGATGGGAATGGCCTGCAGAGGCACAGCAGGAATAGCCGCCCCCTCGCCAGAAGAGACCTGGGCAGCGGGAGAAGGCTCCGCAACCTGCTGAGGCGCGTCCTCATTGGAGCCATCACTCAACACAACCACCACGGGAGGATTGCTCCCTTGGGTTGGCTCATCAGCAACCCCAGCATCCGAGGCCTCTTCGCCCGGAGTAGCAGCAGTTTCCGCAGGAGCCTCCTCGGCTTCAGAGCCATCGTGAGCAGTCTCGCGGATGAAAGGAGGGTAGTACACGTTCTCCTCCTTCCACAAGTCAGAAGAAGCATCCACTCCAGCCTGCCTGAGGGCTTCGCTCCAAGTTTCGGAGCAGTAGCGCCTACATAACCCAGGGACTTGGGATTTGTAGGCAGCTGCTGTCTCAGCCGCCCCGGCAGTGAAGGCTGCCTCCTCAGCTTCCTGCTTAGTGATCCAGGCTTCCTCCCTGCCATGCTCTGCCTCAAGCTTGGCCCTCTCAGCCTCCCCTTTGGCCCATTCGGCCACCCTCTTGGCCTCCTCGGCATCTGCCACTTTCTTCGCCAGGCCAGCTATCTGATCCTCGGCGAGCTTCAACTGCTTCTCTGCCTCACCCAGACGCTTTGTCTGAGTCTCGGCCTGCCTTTGGGCACCCTCAAGGCCTGACGTTGCGCTTTCCTTAGCCTGGGTCATTGCCCTCAGCTCCTCCCTGGCCTTGGCAAGGTCCTCCTCCGACTTCTTGAGGATCCTGGTAGCCACCAGGCGCCTATCGCGCTCCTGATCCAGGACCTTCCCATGCTCATTGGCCGCCTCTTCCAGCCTGAAGGTGGCCTGTACAGCCTGCCAAACGAAACAGACAAGTTGCAATTAGCCGAGCTCCAAAAGAAATGAAAGCAAGAAAAAGCACAAGTATTAAGGTCTTACCATCCCCAAATACCGCTTGAGGCAGAGGAAGACATCCCTACTCCTCATGGTTCCTAGCTCCGCCATGTCCGCAGGCAAGAGCAGGCATCTCTCCACAGCGTCGGCCACGTACGCGCCTTCGCCCTCCTTAAAGTCCCTGAGGGAGGAGTCATCCCTCAAGGGAGCCCCGCGGAGCATTGGGGCGGGGAGCCAGGCCTGGATCTCGGGCGGGGGAGCGACCTGTTTCTCCTGCGTTGAGGGGCCTATCCTCAACTGCTTCGATGGCCGCTGATTGCCATCGCCCTCCCGCGTGGGCCCAGACTTGTCCTCAACGGTCCTCTTACCCTTGTCCTTCTTCTGCTTAGGGTCAGCGGGCTCGTGCCTGGACGACGGGCTCGCCTGAGGCGGAGGAGGAGGAAGCTTGGATTGTGTTGAAGCCGACCTGGTCTGAACAGGGCGATTCTTTGGAGATGGGGGAGGAAGCTTCGGCTTGGACTTCCCCGGCTGCCCTTCTAGTAGTTCGGACAGGCTTGGCTGGTACTTCTTCTTGTAGCCCATCCTGCGCCGGGAAGACTTCTGTGCCGCGAAGAGGTCTGCCTCGGTTAGACGAGGATCACCCAAGTCTCCAGATGGGTCCTCGGACTGATGGAGTTGCTCAAAAACGCTGAAATCCTCCTCGGCAGCACCAAAATCTACAGGTTCCCCTTCCCTCTCTAAGTTCTCTTCCGCGGCCTCTGGGAACGAATGGGAAGACGAGGGGACTGCTACTGTGACGCCTTCTGAAGTGGAGGTGTCCTCAGGAAACTCGAACCCGTCCTCGGTCACTGCTATTTTCTGCAGCCGAGGATCGTTTGCTCTGATCACGTACTTCGGGGCCGCAAATGACTTCTGGAGCGGAGTGTACCCCAGAATCTTGTGCGCAGCTCTGACTTGGTGGTCTTCTTCGTCCTCGAAGTCCGCCGACCTGAGCACCTTCTGCAAGTCCTCCCTATTGATCAAGTTGAAATGGCGCGCATAGGAGTGCAGATCTGCAAAGAAATTACACGTCCGTGGTTAGAAGTCAAACAATACAAGAAGAAATAACGCAGAGAAAGAAGCTAGAATCTACAAATCCCCTTTCATTCCCATTGCCCCACCTGGTTCTCCCTCCCTCGTCGGACAGTGAAGGCCATCGTGCCACGCTCCGGACACGATGAGGAAATCCTCGTTCATCCCCTTGTTGGACTCGGGGAGGCACTGGATAAGCCGGACCCTGTCGTCCCTCGTCCTCATGTAATAGGACTTGTTCTTCAAATGTTGAAGATTGTAGCAGTAGTTGACATCGTGATAGGTCAGCCTCAGACCCATCTTTTCGTTAAGGGCGTCCACACTGCCCAAAATCCTGAACATGTTGGAGGCGCACTGGGTGGGGGTCAACCGGAAATAGGTGAGGTAACCCCTCATCACTGGCCCCATGGGGATCCTCATCCCCCCTTCAAGGAAAGCGATGACAGGAATCACCACTTCGCCCTCTCGCTTCGTGAGGTACCACTCCCCCTCCTTACAATACCTTAAGCCCACATTGGCCGGTATCTTGTAATCGGCGATGAATTTCTCCATCGCCTCCTCAGTGCCAACAAACTTCTTAAGTCTACCCATCCTAGATGATGCCTAAGCGGACTAAAAGACGAACGAATGAAAGAGAAGGACGAGTATTGGGGGAGAAAGCTCAGAGAAAGACAGAGAGACTTACAGAAATGAGGAGGAGTCCTCGGACTGGCTTTTTGTGCTGGAGATGGAGGTGGAAGTTTGGCTGGGCTCAGAATAGAGGCGCAGGAGCTCTCGATTGCAAATGAAAGGTGAAGAAGTGGCTCTAATGGGTACTTATACCCTAGAAAGAGGAGCTGCGCAAGTTTTCCCGCCCATAAGTGCCAGACGCATCTCCACCGTTAGATTGTCATCTGCCCGTTGAACGTGGGGAGCATAAAGCCGCCCGAATTTAATGCAAGACACGTTACGCACATCGAAGCGCCAGTAACGCACCTTGGGCAGTTGAAAAGGCGCCAACGCTGACGAGGGATAAGACTTGATTAGACGCGAAGCAGGTCCGGGGATATCAAAATCCTCCTTCCGCCCGAGGATGCGGACAGCATGATTTTGAGGGGCTATTGTGGGGCCAGAATATGTCAGCAGCCCCGGCCCACTCCAGGCCCAGCCCAGAGGCCCATGCCGAGGACGCCTCCACGATCCGAGGTCCGAGGACCAAAGTTTAGAGCCCATGACCCAAGGAGCATTGCCGAGGATGGTTACATCCTCAGCAGACCAAAGACAGAAAGTGGGCATGCGGCACACCTTTAAGGGGAGTCTCCCCAAGTATCCAAGGAGCAAATAACAAGAGCCAATCACCGGACATTGAAGCGTGGCGGAGAAGCAAGTCCCAGGCGAACTGTCACCTCCACATTAAATGCCCTCAACTAACGCTCTGGCCGCATTAATGAGGATAGGACCTCTGAACAGTGCCGTCTTGAGCGCTGCAACCCACTGGAGGTATGGGAATGCGGCTGATGGGACAGGCACTCGAGTAGAAACCGGATTGATCAACAAATGTAGGGCTAGGATCAACTGATTGGGAGGTATATAATGTAAAAACCCCTCTTGTGAAGGGGACAGAGGAAAAACCAGAGAAGAAGGAATACTGTGGCAAAGCATTTCCTCTCAACTCTTGTAACCCTTCTGAAAAGAGATAACAGTAGTTTCCAGCTCCCTAAGGCACGTCCGAGGAGTCTCATTGTGTGTTTAAACCCACGTTCTAGTTATTAGCAACCACGTACAACCATGCATGGCCGTTGCCTTCTTTCCTGAGGCCTAGCTCTTGAGCCCATACTCTACAAATTTATTGAAGGGTTAGTTGGGCTTGGGCCCACTCTCTCAATCCTTAGAGAGCGCTCGAATCCACCCCCTACAAAAATAATGCACCCATAATTTTACCAAAGTTAGATAAAAAATGATTTTATTAATAAATTAAAATTTAAAATATTCTGAGTTATATCTTTGTCTTCATGAATTTGCAATCTATATATAAGTTTGTCGTTGTCCTGCGGATTAAGCTTATTTTAGAATGTTTGATCACGTTCACTTTCCAGAGAGAGAAGAGAGATAGCTACTATTCAGTACAACAAGAAATTAAAAGAGGGATAGCTACCTCCTGGCCAAAATGGATAACTAGCAATAATTTTTCAACTATATAGTTAGCAGTCAATGTTTGCAAACTATATTTTTTACTAGCATCTCAAGTCTAAGAGACTCTATTTTGGCCTATAAATCGAGTCTCAATGACTCGATTTTCATGGTTTAATCACCTTTGATGTGGCATCTTTTTCCACGTGGCGACCACTTGAAATTCAAGTCTCTAAAACTTGATTTTTAAACCAAAAAAATTTAAAAAAATTTTAAGTTTCAAGTCGCCCATGTACAAGCTGAAATACCCAAAAAAAAATTCAATCAGATCAGAAGATCAGAGAGAGGGAGAAAGAATCTAAAGCTTACCTCACCGGAAATACAATCATATGCTCATCAGAGAAAAAAAAAAAAAAAAAAAAAAAAAAAAAAAAACCCAGAAACAGAAATGTGTGTTCATCAGAGAAAATATGTGTTCATCAGATAGGCCTGGGTCGCGCGCGGCGACTTGGGTCGCGCCTCGACCTGGGTCGCGCGCCGCCTGGGTTGCTGCAACCTGGGTTGCGCTGCATTCGATTTCTTCTTCTTCTTCTTCATTTCCATTTCTTCTTCTTCTTCTTCTCTCTCTCTTTCTCTCTTTCTTTCTTTTTTTCTTTCTTTCCGTATTTTTGCTGTGTCTGTCTTTTGGGTCTTCTGAGTATATTTTGTAATTATTTTTGGGTTATAAATCGAGTCTTAGAGACTCGATTTTTAGGTGGTCTCCACGTGGAAAAAGATGCCACATCAGACGTGATCAGACCATGAAAATCGAGTCTCTGAGACTCGATTTATATGCCAAAATCGACTCTCTTAGACTCGAGATGTTAGTAAAAAATATAGTTTGCAAATATTAACTGCTAACTATATAGTTGGAAAATTATTGCTAGTTACCCATTTTGGCCCTACCTCCTGAGTTGTAAAATTCTGCCAAGGTATCCCAAGCAATGTGGGCAGTGCTTGTACTTTTCTTAAAGCTAAAAAAAGCAGCCGACGATTCCCAGAACAAATATAAAGCTATGGCATTCTTCTTGCTCCAAGCATTAAAGGCATTTTCATCATCTTTGGGTTTAGGAGGTTCAGTGGTTGCTTCAACAATGTCCCAAAGAATGTAGGCCTTCAAATAAGCTTCCATCCGGACGCTCCAAGCCACTTAATCATATTCCTCAGGAACTAAAAGTAAAAGAACAGCAATTATATCTATATATTCTTTTTTTGGTAGAAGCAATTAGATATATTATGTACATATACGAAACTTTTGCTATCTATCTTTTGCAAGATACTTAGAAAAAAAAAAAAAAAAACTCACATAAATATACTGTAAGGTAAGAATTGGTGAATTCCACCCCATCTAATTGTTGTCCTTCCACAGAGCCAGGCACGGTGCGGTTTTTGCCTTCGCCCCGAGTGCAGGCAAGCAAGGAGGGTTTCATAGTAGTGGTACACTCATGCAAGTCCCAGAGGCATATAAAGCATAAGTGAGGCGCTAATCTAACCGATGTGGGACTCCAGGCTTGGGGCTGAGACTATGAAACCCTCCTTGCTTGCCTGCACTCGGGGTGAAGGCAAAAACTACACCGCACCTGACTCCGCGATAGTACAACAATTAGATGGGGTGGAATTCACCAATTCTTACCTTACAAAAAGCGCTTTTTGGGGTTGGGATGAGCCTTAGCTGCCTCCGCCCCATCTAATTGTGTACCTACCGCGGTGCCAGGCGCGGTGCGGTTTTTGCCTTCGTCCCCAAGTGCAGGCAAGCAAGGAGGGTTTCATAGTCTCAGCCCTATGCCTAGAATCCCACATCGGTTAGAAGAGTGCCCCACTCATGCTTTATATGCCTCTGGGACTTGCATGAATGTACCACTACTCACTTGCTTGCCTGCACTCGGGGTGAAGGCAAAAACCGCACCGCGCCTGGCTCCGCGGTAGGACAACAATTAGATGGGGTGGAATTCACCAATTCTTACCTTACAAAAAGCGCTTTTTGGGGTTGGGATGAGCCTTAGTTGCCTCCGCCCCATCTGATTGTGTAGCTACCGCGGTGCCAGGCGCGATGCGGTTTTTGCCTTCGTCCCCAAATGCAGGCAAGTAAGGAGGGTTTCATAGTCTCAGCCCCAAGCTTGGAGTCCCACATCGGTTAGAAGAGCGCCCCACTCATGCTTTATATGCCTCTGGGACTTGCATGAGTGTACCACTACTCACATGCTTGGGGCTGAGACTATGAAACCCTCCTTACTTGCCTGCATTCGGGGGCGAAGGCAAAAACCGCACCGCGCCTGGCTTCGCGGTAGGTCAACAATTAGATGGGGTGGAATTCAACAATTCTTACCTTACATATACAAACATGCATAAGTGCATGTGCAAATATTAGAAAAAATATATCTTAATTTTTAATTTTAGAATAGGCCATAACTTGTAAACATATTGCATTACTTATTACTTGGGATGAAGAGAATTGAATCCTAAATGTTTTCATTGAAAACACTAAAAAATGCTAGTTAAATCGCAAAACTTTGTATTACATAACTGTGGGGGAGAAAAGCCCAACCTGGCGCATTGGGCCCAAGGCCCTATCCGAGGACCACTGTTCATCCGAGGAGACCAAGACACCGTCAGAAGCCCATGTGAAAGGGAAATGTCCGGAGATGAGTACATGCACTGTCCGAGGAGATGTTCATATGTCCGAGGAGGACGATACCCTCGGACCCGACGGGGTTTTTGGTCCGACACGTGTCAAGCGATCTGTTCGATACGTGTTAAGGGGGAAAGGGGGCCTCGGACACACAAGAAGGTAACAGGAACAGAGAAATATCAAGGAGATAGACTTCAACCACCGCATTTAATGCACTGCACCTACCCTCCTGGCCGCATTTATGTGGAGAAGACCCCTGAACAGTGCATCCTCAGCTACCACCACTCAGACAGGGCTAAAGGGGGAGTGTGATGGGACATGCACTCAAGTGGGCGTCCAGATGGTGAACAAGTGGACGGTGGAGATGTAGAAAGGCAGCACTATATAAGAGAGAGAGAGGTCTCTGATAAGTGAAATGGAAAATTAAGAGAGAGAAGAGCATATTATTTTACTGTAGCTCCAATATTTGTAACCTAAGTCCATCAATGAAAATCATCTCCTCGGACGAGACATTCAACTCTGTCCGAGCACGTATTAGTTCAAATCTTCCTGTCATCATAGCCGCTTAATACTGTTATTTTCATTATTAGCCTAGCTCTTTCACCCACTCTCTACAAATTTATTGTTTTGGGTTCAGTGGGCTCCAAATCCACATCTTCTTGGGCTTGGGCTGCAGAATCTGACCCTACAATTGGCGCCGTCTGTGGGGAGAGCTTGTGCAAGAGTGAAAACAACAGTTGACAATGGCAGAACAAGGTGAACAACAAGCAGAATCCAGGGCATCCCAACACGTGGACCGTTTTGGCAACTTAGAGAGGAGACAAAACCGTGAGGGCAGTGTACACACTGTGCGCCTTAGCCAGAGCCAATCACAGAGCGGGAGTCACATGTCCCATGCAGAGAAGAACCGTGACTTACAACTGGAAGTGGAAAAACTAAAGAGGGAGTTGCGACACGCAAAGAGGAAGCGGGCTTCCTCGTACTCTGAAGATGATCTTGATGACGAGCAGGACGTCTCCTATCAACGTAAGTCTAAGACACCAGCTAGCAAGTCCTACACCTATGTAGAGGAATCTCATCGTAAAAGGGAGCGTAGGAGCCCATCACGCGAGGACGTGGAGAACGATGCCATGAACAGGGCTCTGAACCAGATATCTAGATCACCCTTCACGCGCAGGATAGAGGAGGCCAGACTCCCTCGGCGTTTTAATCAGCCAACGTTCACCGTCTACAACGGTAAAACTGACCCCGTGGAGCACGTGAGTCATTTTAACCAGAGGATGGCTGTCTACTCCAGAGATGAAGCTCTGATGTGCAAGGTTTTCCCTTCCAGTCTTGGGCCCGTTGCTATGAGATGGTTTGATGGTTTGAAGGCGGGCTCCATCAACTCCTTCAAAGAGCTCACTCAGGCGTTCGGCTCCCGTTTTGTTACGTGCCGAAGAGTGGCCAGGCCTCTCTCTTCCCTGCTATCCTTGTCCATGCAGGAAGGCGAGTCCTTGAAGGCGTATTCAGACAGATATTGGGAGATGTTCAATGAGGTGGAGGGCAACAACGATGCAATGGCCCTCAGCACGTTCAAGCTCGGCCTCCCTACTGACCACGGTTTGAGGGGTTCCCTGTCTGGTAAACCAGTCACAAACGTGCGACAACTGATGGACCGCATAGAGAAGTATAAGAGGGTCGAAGAAGATCAGCAGCAGGGCAAGGGAAAGGATAAGATTATCCCTCAGGAGAGGAGAGATTCGCGGTCGGACCGGTACAATTACAATAAACCGCGGAGGGATTTTGCCGGACAATCAGGATGGATGAATCCTCAATCGGTCAACACCGTGTTCAAAGAGCCAGTACATCAGGTCCTGGAAAAAATTAAGAACGAATCGTACTTTAGGTGGCCGAACAAGATGATAGGAAACCCCGAGAAACGCAACCATAATCTCTACTGCCAATACCACCAAGACCACGGGCATAACACGGAGGACTGTAGGAGCCTGTGGGATCACATGGACCAACTAGTTCGCGATGGTAAACTGAAGCACCTTCTGCACCCCTCCAGCGGCCGAGGGCAGACAGGCTCGGGGCCACGCAGGGACGACCCCTCAAAGCCGCCGCTTGGGACTATAAACGTCGTCTTCGCAGCGCCGGGGAGAACAGGATCCTGGCCTTTGAAAGTTATGTCAGTAGGCCGACCACCCGCAGGGGAGTCGAGCCGAGGACCGAAGAGAGCTAGGTCTGGTGCCCCGCTGGTTATGGGATTCTCGGACGAGGACATGATCGGCACCATCCAACCCCATGATGATGCACTAGTCATCACCCTCAGAATAGGAGGGTACGATGTAAAGAGGGTGATGGTGGACCAGGGCAGTGCCGTGGAGATAATGTACCCGGACCTCTACAAGGGGCTAGGCTTAAAACCCCAGGACCTGACGCCGTACGATTCCCCCCTATTCACCTTTGAAGGAAGGCCTGTCATCCCGAAAGGCCGGATACACTTGCCTGTGCAGTCCGGCTTCGAGGTTGTGGAGTTGGACTTTATCGTCGTGGACGCATATTCGCCCTACACGGCGCTTGTAGGCAGACCTTGGATTCACGCACTTGGGGCTGTCCCCTCTACTTTGCACCAGAAGGTCAAATATCCATCAGAAGGACAGATACATGAAATCCGAGGAGACCAGTCTGTTGCTAGACAGTGCCTGGTAGCCGCCATTCAGCATGAGGCCCCGGCCGAGTCCTCGGACGTAGCTGGAAGGAATTTATAGCAACTACAGTCCCGGGGATTGCCCTTTGAAGAACCAGATGAAAGCGCTCGGTGTGAGGATCTGACGAAAGTGATCATTGGAGATGATCCTGACAGGTTTTTTCAGGTCGGATCTCAGCTGCCTCTTCAAGAGAAAGAGGAGCTGGTAGAGTTCCTCAAGCAAAATCTCGACGTGTTTGCCTGGAGTGCTTACGAGGCCCCAGGGGTGGACTCGGAGTTCATATGCCATCATTTGAAGGTGAACCCACTGGTCACCCCCAAGCAGCAACCTATTCGGCGCCCGTCCAAGGAGCATGCTGATGCAGTGAGGGACGAGGTGGCGAAACTCAAAGCAGCTAGGGCTATCAAAGAGGTCTTTTATCCCGAATGGTTAGCAAATACCGTGGTGGTGAAGAAGAAGAGTGGGAAGTGGCGAGTATGCGTTGACTTCACGGATCTGAATAGGGCATGCCCCAAAGACCCGTTCCCTATGCCGAAAATCGATCAGCTGGTTGATGCCACTGTCGGCCACCCTCGGATGAGCTTCCTGGACGCCTTCCAAGGCTACCACCAGATACCATTAGCCCTGGAGGACCAGAAGAAAACTGCTTTTGTCACCCCTATTGGCAACTACCACTATAAAGTGATGCCGTTCGGCCTGAAGAACGCGGGAGCTACCTACCAGAGGATGATGACAAGGATGTTCGAGCCACAGCTGGGCAAGAACATTGAGATTTACATAGATGACATGGTGGTGAAGAGCAAAGTTATAGCCGAGCATGTGAAAGACCTTGAAAGTACTTTTGAGGTTCTACGGAAATACAAGCTACGACTAAATGCCTCTAAGTGCTCGTTTGGGGTAGGGTCCGGCAAGTTCTTGGGATACATGGTCACCCACAGAGGAATTGAGGTCAACCCCGACCAGATAAAGGCCATCAACAACCTCCGAGCTCCTCGGAATCCCAAGGAAGTTCAAAAACTGACCGGAATGACTGCTGCCCTCAATCGGTTCATCTCAAGATCAGCAGACAGGTGTCGGCCCTTTTTCTCTCTGCTCAACAAGTGGAAGGGATTCGAGTGGACTGAGGAATGTGCTTTGGCGTTCCAGCAACTCAAGGATTACCTGTCTCGGCCACCAATCATGTCCAGTCCTGAGCCAGACGAGGTACTCTTCGCCTACATCGCTGTAGCTCCCTATGCGGTGAGCCTGGTGTTGATACGGTCAGACTCTGGTGTACAAAGGCCCGTCTATTACGTAAGCAAGTCGCTGCATGAGGCTGAGATTCGTTACTTGCCACTGGAGAAGGCCATCTTAGCAGTAGTGCTTGGCACACGGAAGCTACCTCACTACTTCCAAGCCCATACGGTGATCGTTCTCACACAACTCCCGCTCAAAGCTATACTCCGAAGTGCCGATTACACTGGTCGGATTGCCAAGTGGGGTACAATCTTAGGGGCTTTCGATATAAGGTATATGCCCCGCACATCGGTCAAGGGACAGGTCCTCGCAGATTTAGTGGCTGAGTTCACGGAGCCCCAGCTAGAAGAGGTGAAGCCCACGTCGGGCATGGATGAAAAATCGGTTGGCATGGTCTCCCAACAGAATCCCTCCCATTGGGAAGTGTATGTCGATGGCGCGGCAAACCAAAGAGGCTCTGGAGTTGGGCTAGTATTGATATCCCCCGAGAAATTCATTATCGAGAAGTCGCTAAGGTTGGACTTCTCGGCAACGAATAATGAAGCAGAGTATGAGGCCCTACTGATGGGGATGACTATGGTTCGTAGAATGGGTGGGAAGTCCGTGGAGCTGTTCTCGGACTCAAGACTGGTAGTAGGTCAAGTACAAGGCGAGTTCGAGGCAAAGGACGAAAGAATGCAGGGATACTTAGGTCGTGTTAAACACCTGCAATCAGAGTTCGAATTTTTCAGTTTGCTGCACATCCCCAGGAGTGGCAATTCACATGCTGACTCCTTGGCCACGCTAGCCACCTCTTCGGCACAAGACTTGCCGAGGGTCATCCTCGTCGAGGACCTGCACAGGCCTACAGAGACGAGGTCAGGGGGAGTCCAGGTTCACCAGATCAGGGCCGGGCCGTGCTGGATGGACCCGTTAATCAAATTTATCAAAGAAGATATATTGCCTGAAGAGAAGGCTGAAGCCGATAAAGTTCGGAGGAAGGCGACTAAGTTCTGGCTGTCCGAAGACCAGAAACTATACAAACGCTCCTATTCGGGACCATATTTGTTATGCGTACATCCCGAGGCGACTGAGACACTGCTAGAAGAGCTGCACGAAGGAATCTGTGGGAGCCACACTGGAGGCAGGTCCTTGGCTCACCGAGCCCTCACCCAAGGCTATTGGTGGCCTAACATGCAGAAGGAGGCACACGAGTACGTCAAAAAGTGCGATCAATGTCAGCGCTTCGCTCCGAACATTCACCAGCCAGGGGGAAACCTTAATCCCCTATCTAGCCCATGGCCCTTCGCTCAATGGGGCTTGGATATTGTGGGCCCTTTCCCCAAAGCTGCAGGAAACAAGAAGTACCTCCTGGTCGGAACAGACTATTTCACCAAGTGGGTTGAAGCTGAGCCGCTAGCCAATATCAGAGACGTTGATGTGCAAAAGTTCGTGTGGAAGAACATTGTCACACGGTTTGGAGTTCCTCACACCCTCATCTCGGACAACGGTTTACAGTTCGACAGCAAGGCATTCAGGAATTACTGCAGTGAGCTGGGAATTACGAACAGATACTCCACTCCGGCCTATCCCCAGGGTAATGGCCAAGCAGAAGCTTCCAACAAGGTCATACTGAACGGCTTAAAGAAGAGGCTAGATGATGTGAAGGGCAAATGGGTAGAAGAGTTGCCACATGTGCTTTGGGCTTACAGAACTACGCCCCGCCGGTCCACTGGAGAGACCCCCTTCTCGATGACCTATGGGGCTGAAGCTGTTATTCCTCTGGAAACAGGGTTCCCAACACTAAGAACTAGTTCATTCAGTCCAGCCGACAACGACGAGCAGCTACAGAGGAGCTTAGACTTGATTGAGGAAAGAAGAGAGAATGCAATGGTTCGGCTGGCACACTACCAACAAAAGCTCAGACAAGGCTACGACGCTAACGTGAAGCTGAGGCCTTTAGAGCCCGGTGATCTGGTGCTGAGGAAAGTTGTGGGCACCGCGAAGAACCCAGCTTGGGGAAAATTAGGACCCAATTGGGAAGGACCATATCGTATCACTTCAGGCGCTGGTATTGGAGCATATTTCTTGGAAGACTTGGATAGTCATGTAATCCCTCGCCCTTGGAATGTAAATAACCTCAAGAGGTACTTCTATTAGTCAAGTCTTCTCTTCAATTGATATACCAATTCGCTGCGTAAAGTTTTCTCTCAAGTGTTTAAACTTAAATCCAATCATGCCTGTAGTCCTCGGACCAGATGATTAGGGTTAGTTAACACTCATTCACCGCTTTCTCTTAAGTGTTTAAACTTAAATCCAATCATGCTTGTAGTCCTCGGACCAGATGATTAGGGTTAGTTAACACTCATTCGCCACCAGCTTAGGTGTTTAAACTTAAATCCAATCATGCCAGTAGTCCTCGGACCAGATGATTAGGGTTAGTTAACACCGTTAGCTCAAGAGTTTAAACTTAAATCCAGTCATGCCTGTAGTCCTCGGACCAGATGAGTTGGGTTAGTTAGCACTCAGTTACGGTTCTATAGTGTTTAAACTTAAATCCAGTCATGCCTGTAGTCCTCGGACCAGATGATTTGGGTTAGTTAGCACTCAGTTACGGTTCTATAGTGTTTAAACTTAAATACAGTCATGCCTGTAGTCCTCGGACCAGATGATTTGGGTTAGTTAGCACTCAGTTACGGTTCTATAGTGTTTAAACTTAAATCCAATCATGCCTGTAGTCCTCGGACCAGATGATTTGGGTTAGTTAGCACTCAGTCGCGGTTCTAGTGTTTAAACTTAAATCCAGTCATGCCTGTAGTCCTCGGACCAGATGACTAGGGTTAGTTAACACTCCGGTGCGGTCCGCGTTTAAACTTAAGTCCAGTCATGCCTGCAGTCCTCGGACCAGATGACTAGGGTTAGTTAACACTCGAGTACATTCGAATTCTATAATCCTTGAACCAAGCGACAGGTTAGTGCTAAAACTCCTAATCGCGTTTAAGTTGTTTCTGATTTATAAATGCTTCCCCTAGTTGTGTTTAGTTTGAAGCCGAGGAATAATAACTTATGTTTAACTTGAAAAGACATGCAAATCATCATTAACTCTGGCTAGGCCTATCCTTTTCAATATTAATTTTGATTACTAGCACCATAAGTATGATGTATCAAGCAGATTTATTTGCATTATTTGGTGATAAGTGCAATGTGCAGTTGTATGTGACAGTAGTAATTAGTAAGGCAGGTATTTAAAACATCATAGACAAATGAAAATCTATTTCATAGATAAAAGTATGGTTTACAATTCCTTGGGTAAAACAAAAGAAAGCACAGGCGCAAAAAGTAAAAGCCCTATACGTCTATTCTTTGGCTGAGGGGAGCACGAGGTCAGCAGCCTGGCCTGTCCGATCAGTTGCGTCAGGGGCTCGGTCCTTGGGCTCAAAAGGAATTTTCTCTTTGCCTGACCTTTGGCCTTTCTCTTTGGCTGGTTCAGCTGGTTTATCCTTGCCGCTTGGCTGACCAGTTTCCTTGCTTGCACCAAGAATGAGTGGAGGAGCATGGCTGACCAAAGTTGGCTCTGAAGCCTCTGGAAGCTGTGGAACAGGAGGGAGATCAGTTCCTGGGAGCTCTCGGATATCAGGATCATAGTATACGCTCCCAGGCAGCCTCAGCTCCGAGTCGGCAGGGACTCCAGCTGCATCCAGGGCTTTGCCCCAACTTATGTTGCAGTAATCTCGGCTGACCGAGGCGAACTGCTCTAGAAGCTGGGACGTGGCTGTCTCTACCCCCAGCTGGTAAGCTGTTTTCTTTTCAGCCTCGGTCGCCTCCTGAGCCAACTGGGCTTTCTCCTCGGCATATCGGACGCTGTCTTTAGCTCTTCGGAGTTCATCCCTTAGCCCGTTTACCAGTTCCCTCTCGGTCTTCAGATTGGCCTCTGCCGCCTTTAGCAACTTACGCTGGTCCTCAACCTGCTTTTCAACGTTCTTTATCCCAGCGTCAAGGCTTTTCTTCTGGCTGGTCATCTCCGCGAGCTCCCCGGACAGACGGGTATAATCGTCCTTCAGTTGGCCCAGAGATTTCTCCGCCTCGTCTCGGGAGCAGAACGCCGCCTGGGTTTCAAGGCGATTCTTCTTGTCCCACTCCTCGGCTACGTAAATCTGCTGAGTGACCTGCATGATGGAAACTCTAAAGGTCGAACGCAGAAAAATGGGAGAGGCAAAAATCAGTGAGTCAGCTAATCGGATGGAGGTTACTTACGATGGCTAAATCCCTCTTGAGAGATCGAAAGAGCTCCGCCTGGTTGAAGCGCCTGAAGGACTCCATGTCATGAGGGAGGAGAAGTGGTTGCTGCAGGGCCTCAGCAACGTAGCCAGCCCTCCCTCCATCATAATTCCTGAGGGAGGTCTCCCAGAGGATTGGAGCGCCCTCCAACTCCAATTTTGGAGACCAAACCCGCGGTCCCCCTCCTCCTCGGCGAACCTCTGCCACCGTGCCCTCGTCTCGGCTTTCAGTAGACGGAGCCCTGCGACTTCGGTTGTCCTGTGCCACCTTTTGCTGCTTGGCCCCCTTGGTTGGTGGCACCTGTTTTTCCTCAACCTCAGTGTGGGGTCTCTTCTTCTGCAGTTTTAGTGTGGGTTTCAAACTTGGGTCAGGGATCTGGGTAGGCGCCGGAGGAAGTGTCACCACTGCTTTAGATGTCCCAGCATCTTTCGGGTCGGACTTTTTGCCCCTCCCCTTCATCAAGTTCCTCAAATCCATATCTTCGTCCGAGGAGTCTTCTGAATGAGTGGCTAACAGATTAAGTTGGGCGCCTGACTGCTCGCAATTTTCTTCCTCGGCGTCTGAGATCTCTACCACCTGGTTTACCCTTGAAGCTTCTCCCTCAAACTGAAATTCGTCAATTTGTTCTTCAAGCGAGGAAGTGGAAGAGCCAGCCCCCTCACCTTCAATCTCTTGTCCTAAGGGAATTTGCTAGAGTGGTTGGACAAGGGGAGGTGCAGCCCGGGGAACTGGACGGGGTACAGGTTCAAGATCGTCTGGCGCCAAAAAGCCCTTCCGACCAACGTCGATGCGCGCAAGACGATAGTCTCCCTGGACGATTGCGTTGCCGACCGGTTGAAAACCCTTTGGCTTCCCTTGATATCCGAGAATAAGAGGAGCAGATCGTAGTTGCCCGTCCTCGCTCACGAAGATCTCTGACCTTAAAAGGAAGTTAAGGGCGGCAACATTCGTTAGGCTGATCCGAGGAGAAACATGTCTCTTATCTGTTGCAAGTAAAAACAAAATGGTTAGAAGCTCAGAAACGGTGACCGAAGAGAAATCAAAGACAGTTAAAAGATGGGAGCCCTAAGCCTATGGTCAGTGCGCCTAAATCTACATGTCACACCTGGCTTCCCATGCTTGGTTGGGCAACCAGGGCCGTCACGCCAGGCACCCGAGACGATCACATAGTCGTCTTTCATCCCTTTGTTGGATTTGGGAAGGCAGGAAATGAGCCTGACGACGTCCGACCGGGATTTTAAGTAGTACCCAGCATCTTGCTGGCTATGGCACTCATACATATGTACCACATCAAGCCAGGTGAGTCCCAGCCCCAAGTGACGCTCAAGGTCCTCAATCGCTCCTAGGATCCTAAACATATTGGGCGCGCACTGCCAGGGAGTAAGCCTATGGTTCCGAAGGTAATTGGCGGTGATGGGGCCCATGGGGATTGTCATTCCCCCTTCTTTGAAGGCGATGAGGGGGATAACCACCTCTCCCATCTCCGGGTCTGTTAGTATTTTTTCTGGGGGGCAATACCTCACACCCACGTTAGGGGGTATGCGATACGTGGTCCTAAACGCCTCTACTTGCTCAGGGCTATCCATCATGTACTCGAGTTTTCCCATGGTGGTTAAGCGGAGTGACTGGCCGAAGAGAAAACTAAAGGATTCGGTGGGCGATGACTTACAAGGGCTAGACCGGAGAAGCGATTGCAGGCTCGTAGGAGGACTCGTGAAGGTTCTGAGTAAGATTGGCACCAGCGACTGAGAGATTCGGACGGAGAGATGTGGATGGAGTGGCGCGACTGTTCTTGCTGGAGCGTCTGAAGATTTGCAAAGTGAGGAAGAAATGATTTCCTCTGAAGCTTTATACGGGGTCAAGCGAAGGGTCAGGGGCACTCCCGCCCAAATCCTGAAGAAAAACCACAGCCGTTTGATCAATCAGCCACCGTTGGATGCGAAGGACGAAACGTCACCTGGTGCAGTTAATGCAGCGCCTTGGGAATAAGGAAACCGCAGCGGCATTAATGAGGCGTCTGTTCCCACGTTTACGCACGTGCCAGCTCGGTTGTGCGTGTTTCCAGGCTTTTGCTCCGTGGCAAGTCAAAATCCCACTTTTTCTCCTCGGGTGCGAGGGAAAACTGCAATTTTGAGGGGCTATTGTGGGGGAGAAAAGCCCAACTTGGCGCATTGGGCCCAAGGCCCTATCCGAGGACCACTGTTCATCCGAGGAGACCAAGACACCCTGTCAGAAGCCCATGTGAAAGGGAAATGTCCGGAGATGAGTACATGCACTGTCCGAGGAGATGTTCATATGTCCGAGGAGGCCGATACCCTCGGACCCGACGGGGTTTTTGGTCCGACACGTGTCAAGCGATCTGTTCGATAAGTGTTAAGGGGGAAAGGGGGCCTCGGACACACAAGAAGGTAACAGGAACAGAGAAATATCAAGGAGACAGACTTCAACCACCGCATTTAATGCACTGCACCTGCCCTCCTGGCCGCATTTATGTGGAGAAGACCCCTGAACAGTGCATCCTCAGCTACCGCCACTCAGACAGGGCTAAAGGGGGAGTGTGATGGGACATGCACTCAAGTGGGCGCCCAGATGGTGAACAAGTGGACGGTGGAGATGTAGAAAGGCAGCACTATATAAGAGAAAGAGAGGTCTCTGATAAGGGGATGGAAAATTAAGAGAGAAAAGGGCATATTATTTTACTGTAGCTCCAATAGTTGTAACCTAAGTCCATCAATGAAAATCACCTCCTCGGACGAGACATTCACCTCTGTCCGAGCACGTATTAGTTCAAATCTTCCTGTCATCATAGCCGCTTAATACTGTTATTTTCATTATTAGCCTAGCTCTTTCACCCACTCTCTACAAATTTATTGTTTTGGGTTCAGTGGGCTCCAAATCCACATCTTCTTGGGCTTGGGCTGCAGAATCTGACCCTACAATAACTTATAAATATATTGCAAACAATTTTTTTTGATACATAATGTCAGAGAGAACTTATTATCTTATTAAATCCTAATGAGCATATACATGCACAAAAATATCAATATTATTTTATTGTAACATTAAATCAGACCAATTCAGTTATTCCTTTGATCATTAACTATAATTAATTTAATATTTTGGTTCTCAATCAAATATAGACAAGCAATTAAAAATTTTAATGAAGATAAAATATTTGTACAATTCTATATGTCCATTCATCAAACTTAATAAAGAGCTATCATCAGAAGTGAATGTCATAGGTTGAAATTCTCTTAAAAAAAAAAAAACAAAAAACTTAATAAGTGAATTAATTAAAAAAAAAAAAGTCTGGTTAACGTGCGGATGCTTTTAGAATATTTGTTAATGAACAATTTTAGTAAAATTTTAATATCATTTTTATAGAAAAAATATAAAAAAGTGTATAAAAAATAAAGAGAAGTGCTATGATTACAACATTTTTACAATACTTTTACAACAAATTTTAAGTGGTAAGTTATTACTAATTCTAATATGAATCCACCACTAAAATTATTTTTTCGCCCACTAGTAACTGTTAGTAACAATTTGCTGCATAAAATTTGTGGGTACCATAGGCATGCTTGGCAACGTCCTCGGCATGTCCTTCAACGTCCTAGGACGAGGTCCTAGGAGTCCCACATCGAAGGAAAACCCCCCCACTTGCTGCCTTATAAGCTGTGAAGCAAAGGGAGTAGTGTAACCATCAGTTTATAGTCATTCGAATGACTATAAACTGATGGTTACACTACTCCCTTTGCTTCACAGCTTATAAGGCAGCAAGTGGGGGGGTTTTCCTTCGATGTGGGACTCCTAGGACCTCGTCCTAGGACGTTGAAGGACATGCCGAGGACGTTGCCAAGCATGCCTATGGTACCCACAATAAAAGGGCCCTTTTATTGTGGGTACCATAGGCATGCTTGGCAACGTCCTCGGATCCCCGGGCATGCTTGGCAACGTCCTAGGCATGCTTTGCAACGTCCTAGGCATGCTTCCGCAACGTCCTCGGGTCCTCGGCATGCTTTGCAACGTCCTCGGCATGTCCTTCAACATCCTAGGACGAGGTCCTAGGAGTCCCACATCGAAGGAAAACCCCCCCACTTGCTGCCTTATAAGCTGTGAAGCAAAGGGAGTAGTGTAACCATCAGTTTAGTCATTCTTTATTGTGGGTACCATAGGCATGCTTGGCAACGTCCTCGGATCCCCGGGCATGCTTGGCAATGTCCTAGGCATGCTTTGCAACGTCCTAGGCATGCTTCCGCAACGTCCTCGGGTCCTCGGCATGCTTTGCAACGTCCTCGGCATGTCCTTCAACATCCTAGGACGAGGTCCTAGGAGTCCCACATCGAAGGAAAACCCCTCCACTTGCTGCCTTATAAGCTGTGAAGCAAAGGGAGTAGTGTAACCATCAGTTTATAGTCATTTGAAGCAAAGGGAGTAGTGTAACCATCAGTTTATAGTCATTCGAATGACTAAACTGATGGTTACACTACTCCCTTTGCTTCACAGCTTATAAGGCAGCAAGTGGGGGGGTTTTCCTTCGATGTGGGACTCCTAGGACCTCGTCCTAGGATGTTGAAGGACATGCCGAGGACGTTGCAAAGCATGCCGAGGACCCGAGGACGTTGCGGAAGCATGCCTAGGACGTTGCAAAGCATGCCTAGGACGTTGCCAAGCATGCCCGGGGATCCGAGGACGTTGCCAAGCATGCCTATGGTACCCACAATAAAAGGGCCCTTTTATTGTGGGTACCATAGGCATGCTTGGCAACGTCCTCGGCATGTCCTTCAACGTCCTAGGACGAGGTCCTAGGAGTCCCACATCGAAGGAAAACCCCCCCACTTGCTGCCTTATAAGCTGTGAAGCAAAGGGAGTAGTGTAACCATCAGTTTATAGTCATTCGAATGACTAAACTGATGGTTACACTACTCCCTTTGCTTCACAGCTTATAAGGCAGCAAGTGGGGGGGTTTTCCTTCGATGTGGGACTCCTAGGACCTCGTCCAAGGATGTTGAAGGACATGCCGAGGACGTTGCAAAGCATGCCGAGGACCCGAGGACGTTGCGGAAGCATGCCTAGGACGTTGCCAAGCATGCCCGGGGATCCGAGGACGTTGCCAAGCATGCCTATGGTACCCACAAAATTTATTGTGAAAATGGATATATCATTTCTCTAAAATTAATAACTTTTTTTTTTTCCGTAAAAATTTCTAGAAAAATTTTCTAAACTTATACTTCAAAGACATCTGTTAACTTTTTCCATAAAAAAATGCCAATAAAATTAATTAAGTCATTGTAACAAGTACTACTTGTAGGGGCTCCTTTTTCGGAGGGCACCCCCGACAATACATTTGTAGAGAGTGGGTTGAAGGTCTTGGCTCCGGCCGGCTTCTCGCCGGTCCTCCGGGATCTTTTCCCTAGCTTTTCTTCATTTGGGGGTTGCTCCTCGGCTGGGGCCCGAGAGGGGCCCCCCCGCCACGAGTGGGGTTCTTTGCCTTATATACTCCCTTTTTGTTGATCCTGGCCTTACAGCTGTTGGCCATCCAGGCCCCTGCTTCTGAACTTGTCCCATCAGACACGTTCTCCCCCATGCTGAGGGCTTCATCTCCCCAGGTTGCGCCGCTCAGAGGTCTTGTCATCATTAATGCGGCTTGGGGAGCCAGACGAATTCATTGACTGCAGATGTGACTGCCTTCCCTGGGCTTGTCCCCTACCCAGAGTTAGACTAGGTATGCCGAGGAAGGGAGTATCCTCGGCATGGATCCAAAAAGGGGCTGAAAACCCTTCAAATAACTGTCCGGGACGATTGTCCCTCCTCGGCTTGGGCCTTGGGCCAGCCGAAAGGTGGGCCGGGGCTCCCAGGCCTACGAGCCCACAATACACGGGCCCCACAATAGCCCCTCAAAATCCTGCTGCACGTCCCCTCGGACGGGGAGGAGGGTTTTGAAAACAACGGCCCTCAGGTTCCGGAAGGCCTCCCAGTGGTTGGTTCTTCCCCAAATAGTCAGCTTGGTGCTTCAGTTCTTCGGTAAATAGTTAGTCTCGCATAGGAGATTCTGTTGCTGCCTTCAAGATAAGTGGCGAGCTCTCCGTAGGCTTGGGTCCGAGGACCATGCAAGACCTAGGCACAGGTGCTGCCTTCATCAGTAGTGGCTAGCTCTCCGTAGGCTTGGGTCCGAGGACCATGCAGGACCTAGGCACAGGTGCTGCCTTCATAAGTAGTGGCTAGCTCTCCGTAGGCTTGGGTCCGAGGACCATGCAAGACCTAGGCACAGGTGCTGCCTTCAAGATAAGTGGCTAGCTCTTCGTAGGCTTGGGTCCGAGGACCATGCAAGACCTAGGCACAGGTGCTGCCTTCATCAGTAGTGGCTAGCTCTCCGTAGGCTTGGGTCCGAGGACCATGCAAGGCCTAGGCACAGGTGCTGCCTTCAAGATAAGTGGCTAGCTCTCCGTAGGCTTGGGTCCGAGGACCATGCAAGACCTAGGCACAGGTGCTGCCTTCATCAGTAGTGGCTAGCTCTCCGTAGGCTTGGGTCCGAGGACCATGCAAGACCTAGGCACAGGTGCTGCCTTCATCAGTAGTGGCTAGCTCTCCGTAGGCTTGGGTCCGAGGACCATGCAAGACCTAGGCACAGGTGCTGCCTTCATCAGTAGTGGCTAGCTCTCCGTAGGCTTAGGTCCGAGGACCATGCAAGACCTAGGCACAGGTGCTGCCTTCATCAGTAGTGGCTAGCTCTCCGTAGGCTTGGGTCCGAGGACCATGCAAGACCTAGGCACAGGTGCTGCCTTCATAAGTAGTGGCTAGCTCTCCGTAGGCTTGGGTCCGGGGACCATGCAAAGCCTTGGTTCTGTCTAACACTTGGTCTTCTGAAGTAATTAGTTTCCCCATAGGCCTGAGTCCGAGGACCATGCAGAGCCTTGGTTCTGTCTAACACTTGGTCTTCTGAAGTAGTTAGTTTCCCCATAGGCCTGAGTCCGAGGACCATGCAGAGCCTTGGTTCTGTCTAACACTTGGTCTTCTGAAGTAGTTAGTTTCCCCATAGGCCTGAGTCCGAGGACTATGCAGTTCCCTGGTTCTGTCTAACTCTTAAGCTTTCTGAAGCAGTTAGTTTCCCCATAGGACTGGGTTCGTGGACCATGCAGTTCCTTGGTTCTGTCTAAAGCTTAGCATTCTTAAGTAGCTAGTTTCCCCGGGGGAATGAGTCCGAGGACCATGCAGAGCCTTGGTTCTGTCTAACACTTGATCTTCTGAAGTAGTTAGTTTCCCCATAGGCCTGAGTCCGAGGACTATGCAGTTCCCTGGTTCTGTCTAACTCTTAAGCTTTCTGAAGCAGTTAGTTTCCCCATAGGACTGGGTTCGTGGACCATGCAGTTCCTTGGTTCTGTCTAAAGCTTAGCATTCTTAAGTAGCTAGTTTCCCCGGGGGACTGAGTCCGAGGACCATGCAGAGCCTTGGTTCTGTCTAACACTTTTTAGTAGGAGCTCGTCCTCGGATCCGAGAGTTTTGCTTTTGGTGTAACGATGTCCACGGGCCGTTTGTTGGGGGTTGTTTTTCTTCAGGTCGGATCGTGACCTCACACGTGACGTTGACCTCGCCTCTAGTTCGTGTTCTTCGTCTTCTTGGTTTACGAGGCGTCGCTTGGCCTTCCGCGCTCTGTGTTTGACGCTTCGGTGCCTGTAACGCACCTTCATTAATGCCTTCGTGGATTAACGCGAATCCGGCGGTTGGCAAGCCCTTTGGAATTGGGTGAGCATTAACTTCTTTTGACAATTCTTCCTTCGAATTCTGCATGGCTCAACTCCCACCAGTTTTCGCCTTCTATATAAGGCGTTCTTGGGGGAATGTTTCTCCTCATTCCATGGACCTTCCACCACAACCAGAAATACGTCCTTCCGCTTCTCTGAGCCCCTTTGACACCACCGCCAGGATTGTGACCAAAGTTGGGAGATATGGAATCGAGGGCCGCTGTGGCCGCAGCCCCCACTGGGCTTCCGGCGCAGCAGAGTCCAGGCGTAACACTGGCAGTGCCTTGTATGATGGCCAGGTGGGACGTTGTTGAAGTACCTAACGTCTCTCCCCGGGGCGCATCTCCGGTGGAGGAGACACGCGAACTCATGTCATGGCTAGCGCCTGAGTGTTGCCGTCTCCAACGGCCAGCGCTCGGGCGGATTGGAGAGCATCAAGGAAACATCACGGGGGAGGACACTCCGGTGCCCCTGCATCTGCTCCTCGCTTTGTTCAAGCTTCCGCCTTGAAGCGAGCCAGCCTCAGCCCCCTTCCCTGCTTTTATTGTCAAGTTCTCCCATTCTCTTGATGCCAATAAAAGCACGGGTTGACACTTCTCCCTCCCTCTAGCTAGTTGTAGAATCGGACCGCCTGAGCCTCCGATTGTAGGATTAGTTTGTAATAAAGCTTGTAAAACAAGCCTGCCTGAGCCTCTGATTGTATCTTGTAATCTTCTTTTATGGAATAATAAAGAACTTCTTTTATTTGCTGTTGAGTCTTCTCTTTTTTTTTTTTTTTTGCTGCAGAATTTCTTCTTTCTTCTTCTTTCTTTTTGCACCGCCACCTTTTTGCGTAGCATTTGCTTTGAGACGACCGCCGGTCGCGCCGGTCGGCGCACTAACCCTTCCCACAGACGGCGCCAATTGTAGGGGCTCCTTTTTCGGAGGGCACCCCCGACAATACATTTGTAGAGAGTGGGTTGAAGGGCTTGGCTCCGGCCGGCTTCTCACCGGTCCTCCGGGATCTTTTCCTTAGCTTTTCTTCATTTGGGGTTGCTCCTCGGCTGGGGCCCGAGAGGGGCCCCCCCGCCACGAGTGGGGTTCTTTGCCTTATATACTCCCTTTTTGTTGATCCTGGCCTTACAGCTGTTGGCCATCCAGGCCCCTGCTTCTGAACTTGTCCCATCAGACACGTTCTCCCCCATGCTGAGGGCTTCATCTCCCCAGGTTGCGCCGCTCAGAGGTCTTGTCATCATTAATGCGGCCTGAGGAGCCAGACGAATTCATTGACTGCAGATGTGACTGCCTTCCCTGGGCTTGTCCCCTACCCTGAGTTGGACTAGGTATGCCGAGGAAGGGAGTATCCTCGGCATGGATCCAAAAAGGGGCTGAAAACCCTTCAAATAACTGTCCGGGACGATTGTCCCTCCTCGGCTTGGGCCTTGGGCCAGCCGAAAGGTGGGCCGGGGCTCCCAGGCCTACGAGCCCACAATACACGGGCCCCACACTACTTATTCAAAATTAAGTAGGTACCCTAGAAAATGTAGTTAGTTTAATTTGGAGGGTGTGTATATATATAGTTGAGGTTTTATTGTTTGGTTTTTAATAACTACAGTTGTTTTGCTTGGTTTAGATCGGGTTGGCCAAGGTGAGCTAGCTGCCAGTTTTCTTTTCTTTCTTTCTTTTTTATAAAAAGTTTTCTTTCTTTCTTGATATATATATATATAGACTACATATCCAACCTTAAAAATGTTTGACTATGAGCATGTGCATTTTTTGGAGAGAGATCTAGAAATACCTGTGTAACTACTTTTAGGGAATTTGCATATTTCTGCCAAAGTATCCTAAGCAATTTTGGCCGAAGTAATCCACCAAATCGCGAAACGTAAGCGGTATCCGCATGAAAACACGATCACTCGAAAAGCCAAGGCATTCTTTTCGGACCAAGCCTTAAAAGCATCTTCATCATTTTCTGCTTTGGAAGGTTCATTGGTTCCTTCTACAATGTCCCAGAGCTGTTGATCCGTCAAATAGGTTTTCACTTGAAGACTCCAATCTTTATAATTGTCTACGTCATCAAGACGCTTAATAACAGCTAGATTCGAGATAAGACGTTTAATAACAGCTAGAATCGAGTGAAGACATTCAATATCAGCTGCATTGATAAAAGGAAGATTCGTTATGTATCAATAATAGTTGTTTTATTGACTTCCCTACGTTACTTGCAGACTACTAACTAATGTAATGTTTAATAATCATTTGCTACTTTTTAATTTTTCCTGATGAATAAATTATTTTTTGGAAAGAGAAAAAAAAAAAATAAGAGAGAAAATACCAGGATTTGGAGCGTAATATACCAAGGTACAAACATTTGTCCTAAATCCGACGAACTTAAAAACACACATAAGTATAGCATACGTGCATTAATATACATTAAAAGAAATATATCTTGTTTTTTAATAATAGAATTAATTGGAATAGGCTTTAACATGTGAACATATTGCATGACTTATATTAATAGTTGGGAATAGGGAGAATTGAACTCTGAATGTCTTCATTAGAAACACCTAAAGGCATTAGTTGAGCTACAAAACTCTTAGCATTGCATAACTTATAAATATATTGCAAAAAAAATTATTCAATACATAATTTTTGAAGAAAACTTATTATCTTATTAAATCCTAATGAGCATATATATGCATAAAAATATCAACACTATTTTTTTATACAAGATAGAAATTCTACTCTAGCCTAATTTAGTATTTTGATTCTTAATCAAATATGGACAAAGAATTAAAAAATTAAATATATAAAAATAATATTTGTACAATTCTATATGACCATAAATCAAAATTATAACTCATAACTTTTTTTTTTTTTTCTTCTGCTTATGGCATTCGTTCCTGATAATAGTTTTTTTATCATCAACCAAAATACCAATCAGTTTTTGGAGTAGGTGGGGATTGAACCCAAAATTTCTTATTCAACTATTAAAGACTTTACCAATTGAGCTAAATAGAACCCACATAACTCATAAGTTAAGTGAATATAAAAAATGCAAATAGAATTAATTAAGTCATTAAAGGAAGTACTATTGATTCAAAGTTAAGTGGGTAACGTAGAAAGTAATTTTTATTATAAACCCAAAGTCGGATTTGATGTTATAATAAATGAGACAGAGAGAGTTAATGTAATTGGGTGGTGTGTATATATGGTTGAGGTTTTATTGTTTGATTTTGTTTTTTTAGATAAAGGTTTTATTGTTTGATAAGTTGGTAATAACTAATAACAACAGTTGTTTTTGTTAGTTTAGACCTCTCGTTGGTCTTGGTGTGTACTAACTTCCAGGTGTAAGCTGTTAGTTACACCTGGAAGAATGAAAGTTTAAGTGATTAACGTTTTTTTTTTTTTTTCCTAAAAACATTAAACTTTCATTCTTGATACACATTTACCGGGACTCATACTGTATAACCACTACATCAAAAAATGTCTATTACATCAAATGTTAATACAACAAAATATGTATATAGTAGTTTTAGATAAAATATTGCATCTACAAGTTAAAATGGTTGCAATAGTAACTTAAAAGTGTTAAACTATTGCATCAACAATAATAAGTTGCAATAACTTATAATTTTCAGTTGCAATAGAAGTTATAATATCTTAGGAAAAATTGTTGCAATAACTTAAAATGAAAGAATCATTGCAATAAATTGATACAAATTGTTTTTACAATCTATTGCAATGAAAATTTCGAACTAATAGCTTATTGCAACGAAGTTACCATTGCAATAATTTGATATTAATTCTTTTACAATCTATTGCAATGACAAACATGTAATTGCAACGAATATTTCGTTGCAATAATCTGATATCAATTATTTCATAGTCAACCGCAGTGACAAAATGAATTAATTATCTTTTACAATAAAAATAGCATTGCAGTAATTTAATCTGACTTATTTTGTTCAATTATTTGCAATATATTACAATAAGTTTCATGAAGTAATAGCCTATACTTACAAGATATTTGAAATAGTAAATTGTTTATTGCAACAGTATATATATCATTGCATCAAAGTTATTATTAAAATATTTGGAGTTTATTACAACAAAAATTTTTGTTGTATAAACCTATTACCTCAAATTTTATTGCAACATCTTGTATCAACTATTGCAATGACTCTAATGCTATTGCAATGGTTTTTTTTGTTGCAATGAACGTTTTTTGTTGTAGTGAACTATCCTAAATTAAAAATGTTTGAGCATGTGCATTTTAGAGAGAGATGTAGAGATACCCATATGTAACTTACTTTTGGGGAGTGCGCATATTGCTGCCAAAGCATCCCAAGCAATTTTGGCAGAAGCAATATACCCAATCTGGTAACCTAACCTGGACAGTCTATATGAATACTGGATCAGACCTAAAGCCATGTCATTCTTTTCTGCTTTGGGAGGGTCATCGGTTCCTTCCACAGTGTCCCAGAGCTGTCGATCCGTCAATATGGGTTTCATCATTTGAAGACTCCAATCCAAATAATTGTTCCCGTCATCTGCAAGAAATTCAAAACCAGCTGCAATTGCAAACAAAATTATTCGATACATAAATTTTGAAGAAAACTTATTATCTTAAAATTATTCGATACATAAATTTTGAAGAAAACTTATTATCTTATTAAATCCAAATGAGAATATACATGTATGAAAATATCAATACTATTTTATGTGTAACATCAAAATCTTACCTCTTTGGTTATTCCTTTAAGCATTAGCTATAGTTAATTTAAGGTGTTACATTAAAAATGTTTGAGCATGTGTATTTTAGAGAGAGATGTAGAGATACCTATGTAACTTACTTTTGGGGAGTGCGCATATTGCCGCCAAAGTATCCCAAGCTATTTTGGCCGAACTCATCCAGCGAATTTCGTTAAAAAGCTCCAAAAAGGATTTTCCGCATGAATGCTTGATCACGTGTAAAGCCTTGTCATTCTTATGGGACCAAGCCATAAAAGCAGGATCATCATTTTCTGGTTTGGGAGGTTCATCAGTTCCTTCCACAATGTCCCAGAGCTGTTCACGCTTCAATTCAGTTTCACACGAAGACTCCAATCCTTATATCTGTCCCAGAGCTGTTCTACCATGTTTAAATCTGTGAATGCATCCGCTTGTTGTGAGGAGCATATATATATATATATACAACATTGATAAAAGGAAGATTCGTTATGTATCAATGATTGTTGCTTTATGGACTTCCCTAAGCTACTTGCATACTACTAACTAACTAATGTAATGCTTAATTATTTTGATATATATATATATATATTTCAATTTTTCCTGATGAAAAAAATATTTTCTGGAAAATAATAAGAGAATATTCTAGGATATGAATCCTAATATACTAATGGCCAAAAGACGGGGGTAAAAAAAACATTTTAATTGAACGATAATAAAGAAAGTCACCTAAAAGAACACTATTGACTAAAATATGACTTCATTTTTATTCTCTTTTGTTTTTTCATTAATCTTGAGTAAATCTTTTTTCTTTTTTAGAAGATTTGCCCAGAGTAAATCAAGAACACA
The DNA here is from genome assembly GCA_019022515.1 of Quercus aquifolioides. NCBI lineage: Eukaryota > Viridiplantae > Streptophyta > Magnoliopsida > Fagales > Fagaceae > Quercus > Quercus aquifolioides. Next base: position 47,677,676 of record CM032333.1, read on the forward strand.
ACACAAAATTCTATTTATTTAATAGAATCTCTAGCAACCTATAAAGTAGTGCGCACTTATCCACTTTAATGGCTATGGCATTAGAGATAGTGATTTTAGGGGATAGTCTTAATTTTACTAAAGAAGTCTTAGAGTAATAATATAGCCATAAACTATTTTACAATATTTTTATAAAATGTTGATGTGAGATATGAATATTCTGATCCTAATGAGTTGGTTTAGTGGTTCTTTAAGGTCTCGTAATATCCATGAGATCCTGAGTTTGAAATCTCTTAGTAGAATTTTAGGGTCATCTTAAGAGAATCCTCCCTAAAATAATATGATGTTTATTCGAAAAAAGAATAGAAATATTAGATATCATATCCAATCCTAAGTCGGGGTTCATAATTCATTATCTTAGTCAAGGATCATTATCCCACGACCTATATTAATGAAAACAAAATTATTATAATTGTACTAGTAATAATACTATGCAATGATACAAGTAAACTAACTTTCGCTTAATTTAGGAGTTATTCTATTTTACATATATATATATATATATGTCTATATTAAAGGTATAGTTGTTAAAGGCTTTAAGTTGTGGACATAAGTTCTTAGGATGAACCATGTTAAATCTCTCTTCCGAATTCTAACATAATGTTAAGAGTATTTATAGTCTTCTTTGGCCTCTACTTGTTTTTTTGCCCCTTATAAATTATAATTTTCAAATCTTCTAGGCACTATTAATTTTGAGTCACAAATCACACCACTCGAAAAAGATTAATAGTATATTTACAGAACATCGATATCACTACTATCAGAATCTAGAAACGACTCCCTCATGTGCCTTTTAGAAATAGATGCAACCCTCGAAATCAATTGTTGACTAATCACTGGAAATGCTGTCCACAACCGATGTCATCATCATTGTGGCTACTAGTACTGTTATTATCCAGCCATTAGCAACACTCTCATCTGTTGATCCATCAATTTGGCATTGGCACTGCCATTATCTGACCATTGCAACTATTCTACGACCATATACCGTCATCGACCATCACTAACTACTGCAGTCAACATCTTTTTCACATTTTCAATTCCACGTCAAGCATGGTTATACACATACAATTTGGTCTAAATGATCAGCATTAGGTTTGAGGATGGGCATCAGACATATCAAACCAAATCTCATTCAATACCCAAATCACTATCTTAGTTTAGATTTATCGTACTAGGACCTATTTGTATGAGCTGCCCTAGATTATTGGGATTGATACATGTGCTATGTAGATATAACCAGTATTTTTTTCTCTACGTGACATGTAGTCTGAACGAAGTGATAATAATTCAACTTATACTACCATTACTGCTAGTTTAAGTAACCTTAAGGTTGATCTAGGGTTTAATTTACTAAGTGCTTTAGAGAATTAGGAATTCATTTTTTGTGTTACTTATGGTGAGGGAGAGAGAGCGCTATTTGGGTGCGAATGAAGCTTGGGTCTTGTAAGAGTACTTTTGTGACGCTTTTATAATCTTCCTATTTTCTTAGCAATGATGGCCATGAAGGCATAAGTTTAAAGCCTAAAGACTAAGAATGTAAATCTTTGTATTTCTAATGTTATTGTTTCTTTTAGTTTTATTTTTATTTTGCATAAACTTACTATTATTGGCTACACACACAACAAATAGTTATCAAAACTTTACAATCATAGCTTTGACTATCTCAACAAATAAAAACAGATAATTTTGACAAAAAAAGAATCCATCAGAAATTTCATGATTTTCTTAATACATGTAAAATATAAATTCCACCCCATGCGTTTGGTATACAAATGAACAAATTAAAAAAAATAAGATACAAATGAACCAATTCATAAAGAATTTTATAGATTTTTCATATATATGATACAATCTGGGGCTCTTTCATGTGAGTGTGTGTAAAAAGCACGGCACTAAACAACGTAACCTTTTATAGCTCATTTTCTTTTCTTTTTAATAGCGTCGTTAGAGTCCAATCACTATCTTAAATAACTTCAAACAAAATGTAATTCCATTATCAATCTTAACCATTAATTAATAATAAGTAGTTTAATTTTCACTCCATTATCTACAAATTAAATAAATTACAAATCAAATAAAAAATATTTTAAAAACTATTAGAATTTTAGACTACTTAAAATTTACTTTTTGCTTTTATTAATTGTAAGCCCATACACTGCATAAACAACCTACGAGACTTGTAACCAAAAAAATAAAATAAAATAAAAAAACGAGTCATATACATTTTTTGAAAGAGCTCACCACTCCAGTAGTTTGATTGGGGTTCTTCAAAAATAAAAACTATTGGTGAAAATGAGAATAGAATTTTTTAATGGTCTTAACTTCTTCAAAAAACCTCAACACGACTAGCGTCTGATCCGTGTGTACAAAACAGTGGTGAAAATTAACTTTTTATTGAAAAAAAATGATGACATTTAAAAAAAAAAAACATTAAAAAAAAAAACATCACCACACTGCCATGCATGGAAACGAAGAATGTGATCCAAATATAAACTAATTACTTACAGAAGTTGAGGGTTATGTCTTCCAAAACTGCTGCCTGTGAGTGCCACTGTGCGGTAGCTATCACTTGAAGAAATGATTAGACACCTACACTACTGCTTATGTATAAGAACAACTACTCGCTCTTGAAATTACAGCAACTTGCTTTCTTTACTATTTTTCAACAACTTGATTGTTTAATATAGGCTTTGAGAATTTTTATGTATTGATAATAATGATCAATTACCAAAGTTTTTAGTTGACGAAGACTTGAGCGAATAGAGGAATACTGTAGCAACCAAATTAAGAATCAAATGCCAGTTTATATTTTGTTGGCTAGCTAGACACCCATTAAACTATGTCCATTTCCCTATATGTCCATTAAACTAATAACTACCCTCCCTCTTGGTCTGCGGGATGCCTGGAAGAGAGGCTATACTATATATTGTTGGTTCTGTTACTTGTTGTTCTTAATGAAATTATCTTTTTTAATTTTTAATTTTAATTAAAAAAAAAAAAAAGAGCCTCGCGCCTTGTAGATTTAATTATTTGTTTATGTGTGAAACTCAAGGATCTCAATAACAAACTTCAAGTTGAACACTGTAAAGGAAGGCGTTCACAACGGACTAGGTATCTGACCAGAGTTGTTTCCTAGACTGAATGGCAAGTGAGAAAGCATATTAGGGATTGATCTAGGAAAAAGTAAACAAATCAAGAAAATGAAAGTCGGTTCTCAAGGAATTAAATATAGGATGATGTTTTGATGGATATAGTGTTGCTACGGTCACATCCGGACAGGGTCTTTCTTTAGGCTTTTGCAATGCTACGGATTTCTTCTTCTTCTTCTTCTTCTTCTTCTTCTTCTTCTTTTTAATTCGTTGATCAAGTACATGGTTTTTTATAGAAAATTTCTAACGACACTTGTACATAACTAGTTTGTTGCCTCTGCACTTTTTTCCCTAAATACAAAAGGAAAGCATTAATAATAACATATCATTTCAGTATTTTATAAAAGTAGGTATATTACTAAACTTATTAGTCTTTAAGGTTTCCCCACTGTCCCTTTTCTTAAAAAATGGAAAAAACAACTTGAATAAATTTTGTAAATAGAAGTATATATAAATATCCTACTACGTACGTAAGAATATTAATATAGAGGGAATCTATTTCATGATTAAAATGTTGTTTTATGGATATGATATATAGCCGACTTTGAATAATCAGTTAACTAAGTCTTTATACTCAATCTAAAAAAAAAAAAAAAAATGGAACTACATGTATTATGTTCCACATCATTTGAAGTTTTAAATGAAATCACATGTGATACATCTTAAATTTATAATATTTAATCATTAACATTCAATAAATCCATTTCAAATGGAGATGAAACGTTGGTATCTATTTGTTTTGTGTGGTTTATAAAGATTTTTTTTTTTTTTTTAAGATTATTAGAATTTTTTAAATATCATGTTCCTTACATCTAGATTGAAATTGGAGGATATTAGAGTATTTAAATAGGATTCTGTAGAGAGTAAAATTTTCTACCAATTATAGATTGTCACGTCATGCCACTAAATTCATGTAGTACGTTCAAAACAACCAATTACAAAGTTTCATGTGCTACTTAGTGGATTTAACTGTCATTATTCAGAAACCAATGGAAAAATTCCGAGTGTCACTGAATAGAAATTACAAAGAATACCTACGATCTTATTGGCACTACTAAGTTTAGTTTAGTGAGAAGTAATCACACGTCAACAGGCGTTAATATTTAATTTAAAATGACATAAGCAATCTAATGAAAAGCTACTATGTGTTATTTTAAATTAAAACACCTTGTCTAATTAAATAAAAACATGTCTCTTGGAGAACAAGGCATAAAGTCCATCCATTTAAATTATGACACGTGTTTTCAATGATAACTAATCACGTGTCATCATTCCTCTCCAAGTCTCCCATAAATTGAGATTCTCCTCAGCCTTGTAGGAACACATAAGAAATTTCAAAACTTTATTTGCTGAATCAAGCTTCGAAACCTCCAAAAATTTGAAGAACTTCAACTTTCGAACATGCAAAACATTCGAAGCGAAATCATTCAAATCATCCTCCTATATCTCAAAATTCATTGGAATCAAGCTCAAAAACCTCTAAAAGCTTCAAGAGACTACAAATTGGTGAAGTTTTATGGATTCAGACCTCTAAAACCCAAAGAACTTCTACTACAAATCATTATTTCAAGTCGTAGAGTTCTACTAGATTCAAGCTCTGAATCCTCTAAAAATGTCAAGAACTCTTAATCAATCGAAGCTTCATCGAATTCAAGTTCCAAAACCCTGAAGAACTACCACCAGAAATCTTCAAAGAACGCGAAGAACTAAGAATTTCTAACAAGCTCATAGCAAGAGATTCATCACAACTTTGTTCCAAAGATCTTTTAATACACTCTCCAATCTAGGTTAAGACAATTTGTGTTAGACTCAAGACAATTATTGTATTGAAGACTTTTCCAAAGAGATTTTATTATAATAGAATCTAAATATAGAGAATTGTACCTACTAATTCATCAATACAAATTTACATTTGTGAAACATATTAGAATTGCAAAAATTTCGAAACTTTATTTGCTAAATCAAGCTCCAAAATCTCCAAAAATTTCAACTTTCGAACATGCAAAACATTTGAAGCGAAATCATTCAAATCATCCTCCTATATCTCAAAATGCATTGGAATCGAGCTCAAAAACCTCTAAAAGCTTCAAGAGACTACAAATTGGTGAAGTTTTATGGATTCAGACCTCTAAAACCCAAAGAACTTCTACTACAAATCATTATTTCAAGTCTTAGAGTTCTACTAGAATCAAGCTCTAAATCCTCCAGAAACGTCAAGTACTCTTAATCAATCGAAGCTTCATTGGATTCAAGTTCCAAAACCCGGAAGAACTTCCACCACAAATCTTCAAAGAACGTGAAGAACTAAGAATTTCTAACAAGCTCATAGCAAGAGATTCATCACAACTTTGTTCCAAAAATCTTTCAATCCACTCTCCAATCTAGGTTAAGACAATTTGTGTTAGAATCAAGACAATTATTGTATTGAAGACTTTTCCAAAGAGATTTTATTGTAATAGAATCTAAATACAGAGAATTGTACCTACTAATTCATCAATACAAATTTACAATTGTGAAACATATTCAATTGTTTGATTTTCAAACTTGGGATTTTGTGTTTACAAATTTTTTTTTCTTAATAGTTTTGTGAAAGAAAGGGCAAAAATTGGATGTACTTTGTAACCAGTCAAAACTCAAAAGACTTTGTTAATTATGCTTTGCTCTAGATTTTGTTGCACTTCTTTAATTTATTTTTATTTTTTATGAAGACTTCTCTACATTACAATGATTATGCTATGTTTTATAAACTAGTTTTTGAATAAATTCCTTTCTAGAAAGAAAGAAAAAAAAATGAAAAGAAACTACGGTGCAGGTAAAGCCAAAGAATTTTATATTGCAAAAGGTTATTACAGTAGGTGATATATATTGTATCTTAGAGCATCGGCATTAGGTGTGCCAAATGCCAAATATGCACACCAAACACCAAAAAACCCATCACATGAGATGTTCTAATTGCCATAATATTTGGCATACATGAATAGTACTGTTAATTTGGAACGATATGGATGGAAATGTTATAAAAATAGTTTTTATTCATCTCCTTCTCCTATTTATGACTCTCTCTCTCTCTCTCTCTCTCTCTCTCTCTCTCTCAGGGTGAGGCAAGGAATTCATTACTCCGATCTTACTGGGGATTCATCACTAGCTAGGGTTTTTGAATCAAAGCATGGGCATCTGAAACTAAGGGGGAGCAGCATATCGTCGATTGAAAAGCCAGGTAAGTAAACTTCTATTGATTATTGATTCGACTAGAGGGACTCCTAGCAACAAACTTGTATAAAGGGGCCCCAGGAAGACGTAAGAGATGCAGGAACCGCCAGCCAGATTGACCAATAAATATATATAGGCCAAAGGATGGACTCATTCGATGAATTAGTGATCCTTGGCCCTACCTAACAAAGAGATGTCCCTGAAATAAGGGATTAATTGATCGGAAAACTTGGGCAGGAGTAGGACATTCTATAAAAATCTTTCTGATCCACTAGCTAGTGGTCCTATCAAATTCCATTTTTTCATTGACAGGTAGGGTGAAGTCTAAGGCTCCTTATTCCGATTGTAAAGCGGAAGAAGAGGGAGAATGGGCACAGCCCCACCAGTAGCCCGCGTTTTTGACTCGAAAGGAATTGAAAATGAAACAAGAATCTGTGTTCACTATCTATTGAGTGGAATGGCTATCCTTAATCTCCTCTTCCCTATCTCCCCCCCCCCCCCTTTTCCTTTTCTTCCTTTCTCGCCAGCAGGAGAATCCATTTCTTTTTTTGTATTGTTTATTACGATTGATTTGTAGTTCAAGGGCACTCTTCCTAATCCGATTTTGAGATGGAATAAGACCTAGACGTAGAGTCCCGTCAGCCGGGAAGGGATTTTTTCTATTGATTTTTTACTCCCTTCTAGCCTTACCTTTAAATAAGGGGTCCTTCTCTTTCTCCATGAGGGAAAGCCCTTTCCAAATGGAGTAGTGCATCTCTATCTTGAAAGCTCGCCCTACAGATAGGAGTTCATCTCTCTACTGCCTATCCTACTCAAAGACTCTTTTTCGTGGTGGAGTGCTTCGAGTAGGATCCAATCCCATCTCCAATAGTCAAACCCCTTCCTGACCCGGCTCACCTGCCTCTTAAGCTGGAATGTCTTTATAGAGGAGGCTACCTGAGGAATCGAATCGAAAAGTTTTAAGTGGGATGTGGAATGTGATTTTGGTGATGGATAGTGGTAATGAAATCAGTTCTGCATCAGATGATGAGCCCATGCGATAACTTTCTCTTTTATTGGGCCGATAGGTAGGCTATTGGATTGAGTCGAAAGCCTACCAATGCATAAAGGTTTCGATTCAAACGAGAGCCCGAACGGGGGAGGCAAGAACATCTTGATCGAAAGCTCCACTGTTTTGAATAGTGAGAAAGACTTTTCAAAATTAGATCAAATCGATCGAGAATCTCATCATCTGTTAGGTAGGCCAACCGACCGACCGAGTTGGGCTGGGCGTCCATGTCACAGAACCTTTCTTTCTAGCCAAGAATCCCATTATTGATCGAATTAGGGCAGATCTAATTCATTGGCAAATGAAAATCCTACTGTTTTAACACTCAGGAAAAAAAAAAAGTCACTAAGACAAGATCTAGGTAAGCAAGTAAGAAGGAGAGGCTAGAAAAGGCGAGGCAAGGGGCTCTCCATCTCTAGGAAGATTGTGTCTAGGATTTGGTAATCTAAGCCTTGTTTCTTCTGGTATTAGTTTGCGCTTTATTACAAGTAGTCATTCCCTCCGTTCATTCCTTTAGTCTTTTCAATGGTACTTGAATCTTAAGTTATGGTCATGTCTCGCCCTCCCCCCCCCCCCCCCAGTTTAGGGACTAATTCCATGTTTTCCCCAAATTTCATCAGTTCTAGGCTTAAGTGCCTGCTCATCCATCTTCATTCCAAAGGCGAACATTTCCATTGAGTGACTGTAACTGCTATGGTTTACAGTCAATAGTTCTTAACCAACCCTTTTTCGCCGAGCTTTATAAAGCTTTAAGAGAGAATAGGGAGTAAGGGGGACCTTCGCTTCATTAGAAATTTGACCCGGACCTTCTTTCTTCTCCTGCGGAGCCCTGAGAAAGTAACCGGCGGCCGGTAGCTCTACTAAGCGAAGAACCGCTCGCTGCCTTTTCTTCGCGAATAACATGTGCAGGTAGCCTAGGAGAAGAGAAGCAAGCTACCTTCGCCTACCTCCCATCTATATCTATAGGCGGCAATGGTAAGAGCTGGTAAGCATGATAACTGTATCGGCGGCCGGGGCCGGCGCTCCGCGTTCTATCTAGGTTCCGCTCTTACGTACGCCCCACCTCACATAGAAGAAGGGGAACCCCTTCCATAGAAGAACCCGTGTGGGTGGGAGGGGATTCCATAATTCATTCATCAGATACGTCTTCTTCCGTGATCCATTTCATGTCAACTCTAATTAGTTATCAAAAGGCCTACTTTACAAAGGGAACGTCGTTTCCCGGGAACCTTGCAACCTTGCGGTTCCCGGTCACCGGCCGCATCGGCCCGGTAACCTTCGTCACCGTCGGTTCCTGCAATCAAGCCTTTTTTTTTTTATTATGTCTTTCTTTCTTAAGGGCTTGCGGTTCATTACACAAAGGCTTTCAGTGAACTATTGAAGCTATCGAGAGAGTACAAAATGCTGACGGTGACGAAGGTTTCCGAATCTAAATTCTGAAACTTTAGGGTGTAAAATCCAAACACCTTCAAACTTGAGGGGTGTGATTGCAATTTACATCATTAGTTCCTATTGACTTCCTGATGTGGAATAGACTGCCATAGCCTTCCTGAACTCTCAAGTACGCCTGAAATTGCGTAAGGCAAAAATGCATCAGTAGAAATCATTTGGACAATGGAGTTGGAATCTCATGAAATTTGACAAGTTGAAGGTAAACGGTCTTCTGAGCAATAATCGTTGCTTTTCCATGAGGTAACCCCCTAATTTTGGCAAATTCCTCCGTTTAGCCCCCGAAAACTGTGATTTTGCTATTTTTAGTAATTTTTGTTTCCTCAATAAATTTTTTCCTCAAAAGTCAAAATAAGACCTCGCTTATTTTGGGATAACTCTTATGGTCAGTAGTTAATGACTTTGCATTTAACTCAATTTTACTATTTTTGGTAAAATTCGGTATTTTGCCACTTAATCTCGTAATTAGTGTGAATTAGGGTTTCAGATGTTTTCTTATCGTTATAGAGTTTTACTTTTTCAGTATTTATATGTTTTGTAGCTTCCAAAAGCAAATCAGATTCTTATCAATAAAATACAGACATTTTGTCAATTTCCTTCTCTGGTGGATTCTAGTTTATTACCTTATGGATTCAAGGAACCACTTGTGGATTTGAGGTTTACTACCTAAAACTAACAGTTTAGTTTCTATACATTAAATAGAGCATTGTGCTTGCTTTCTTCAAGTTTCTGCGACATCACTTCTAGGCTACTTTTTTTTTTTTTTTTTTTGGTTGCTAAGTGACTTCCCTAAGCCACTTGCATGCTACTAACTAACGTCAATCATTTGGTATTCCTTTGACCTTACTTTTTCTCATGAAAAAAAATATTTTGAGGTAAAAGAGGAAGAAAATGGAACATCCAAAGTAGTGAGAGTTAGATGTCCTTATGGGTAAAGGACGAAGAAAAAAGTCGCTCGGCTGAAATGTACGAGTTTTTGGAAAATGGTGTTTCTCTACGCAATGGTGTTTCTTCCCGGAGTTCTTTCCGTTGCTTTTTAGTTGGCTATCAGTTAGGTTTTTTGTTTTGAGAAAAAGCTATCAGTGAGCTTAGATATTTTAAGTTGTATTTCCAGATTGTATTAAATTCAAAACAAGGAAGAAGAAATAAAAAGTCAGCATTATATTTTATGGTTCTTTATTTATTTATTTTATAAAAAAAACGCTATCACGTATCAACTCAAAAAATGCATCTACGCATATATATGCAAAAGCTCGTAGTAATAAGTCAGCACGGCTGAGCTGAGTTCCTGCTGCAAGAGGATAAGATTATTCTGGTCCAGAAATATTTACTGGCCGACCAAAAGATAAAATAAGAAAACTTACATATGGCCGAACTACCGAGGCAAAAAATCCCATGACTCTCTTTTTTTTCTTTTTGGGACAAATTATATTTTAAAACTACACAACTTGGAAGTCGTTTCAAATTAAATCTTATTCTTTTACTAGCTTCGAATTTGATCCTACAATTCAATTTAAGTCATAGACCTATTTGCAATTAGATTTTGCATGTTCTAATTTTGTGCTAAGTACGGTTTAATTTAAAATTACTTCTAGCTTATTGAAATGTATTTATTGACTATTTAAAATTACTTCTAAAGTATTTAAAATTATGGCATAAATACATTTTTCTTCCCTACATTTTGGCCATATTTCCATTTTAACTATATTTTCATTTTGGTCTCTATTTTTTTTTTCTTGCGTATAGTCCCTAAAATTGAAAAGCATTATTGTTTTGGTTCATACTATTATTTCACTAACGAAAATAGGCTATGTGGCAGACGGAGTGTATTGTTGACACACAGAGTGCTTACGTGACCATTAAAATAATAATAAAATTTTTCATGACATCATCCAAATTAGCATCTAACTTAAAAATTTTAATTTATTAATTTTAACCAAATTCTATAAAAAAAAAAATATAATTAAAAAAATTGGAATTTAGATCTTGGTTCATCTTGATTAAGAACAAACAATAACACAAACTCATATTTAAATGTAAACACAAGAACACAAACTCAAAAAATTCAAAATCAAATCCCAATCCAAATCAAGACATAGACACAAACATAATACAACATTAACTTCATTCAAAATGTTTATAATTTTCCATCATTTTCTTAGTAGCCAAATAGGAAAGAACAAAAATAAACGAAACTAGATCTACTAGTTTTACACCAAAAATAAAAAACAAAAAAGCAGAGAGAGAGAGAGGTGGGGGTGAATGGGTGAGGCTCAGATCTCTTGGTTTTATACTTGAAACTCTCTCCCTCTCTCTTCTCTCTGTCTCTACTAATCAAACACGCATGGCCGGATCTGATACAAGGTACTTTTGCTCCCCTTGTGATGCCTGTGGATGAGCTGGTTCTTTTGTTGTTAGCTCCTTATAACAATTCCAATGATTTTGATCTGATTTATGGGTCCTGATCTGGTTGCTGGGCTATGGTGGTGTATGGGTTTGGTTTATGGTTGACAGCGGAGGTGATTTGGGTTTTGGTTGTATTTGATTAGGTTGGTGTATGGTGTTTGCTTATGGGAGTTTTCGTTGATGTAGGTTTGTGTTTAGTTTGCTCATGGGAATTTTTATTGATTAGGGTTTGAGTTTGGAACACTTGGGTTGGGATTTTGTTTGATCAGGAGATCTGAAATTGGGGAAGCCAGAATAACAGATCTGTCATTTGGATTTTTCTTTGAAACACAAGCACATACAAACACACGCACCATTAAAGAAGAAAAAGAAACATATACAAACACAAACACATGTACTAACAGAGAAGTACACATGCACCGAGAGAGAGAGAGAGATTAATTTTCTTTTGATCCATGTTTATATGGAAAGAAAGAAGAAAAAGAAACAAATACACACACCAACAAAGAGAGAAAGGAGTGAGAGTGGGTTTGGGTTTGGGTCTTGTTGTTCTTCATCAAGATGAACTCATATCTAAATTCCAACTATTTTTGTTATTTATTTATTTTATTTTGTTAAAATTGATAAATTAATTTTTTAAGTTAAATGTGATGTGGATAATGATGTGACAATTTTTAAAATTAATTTAATGGCCACATAAGCATTCTGTGTGCCAACAGTGCACTTTGTCTGCAACGTAGGCTATTTCTGTTAGTGAGATAATTGTAGGGATCAGAATGGTAATGCTTTTCAATTTTAGGGACTACATGTGGGAAAATAAAAAAGTATGAAGTAAAATGAAAATAAGGTCAAAATATAGTATTAACAATTTGACATCAATTAAAAATTTTCCATGCTTAAAAAATTACTGGTTCTTTTTCTATGAATTTTTATAATAACGCAAGTTTCAAAAATTATTTTTAAAATATAAACATTATATAAAATTAATTAATTACAATAATAAGCATCTAATAGCGTTCTTGCATATGTAGGATTGATGTTAAAAACTAGTATCATAATTAAAGTGGAATTAAAACAAAGAATAAGGTTATTCACTATAATTTTGGCTTAGAGTCTCAAGCCCTTTTTTTAAAAAAATAATTATAATATGTTGTTAATCCCGCTGTTCAAATTCTTTTTGCCCTAAACCTCCAACTTCAAGCACTTTATGCATAAAAATGTGTCAATTAAGTTCTAAGACTTTTAGCACAAAAAGTCCCAATTGGATACTCTATAAACAGAATAGAAATTTATTGGTGTGATTTTTTTTTTTTTTTTTCATTTTTCATTTAGTTATTTTATTAAAAAAAATTATTTTTTTATTTTTTGAGAATTGGGACGGAGGAATTTTAATCATTTAGAACTACTTTTAGTCCGTTATAAATTGCTTACGACGTACTTTAAACTACCTCAAAATTATTTAAATCACTTCCAACCCATTTGAAACTAATTCAACTTCTCTTACTAGCTAGAACATTGTAACTCATATATGTAAACTTTAATGAAAATTTTCCCATAATTTAAAATTAATATTACCTTTTCAATAATTTTTTCATAATGACTAAATTTCTATACTTAGGTGAAACTTTATTTTATTTTATTTTATTTTTTATTTTTATTTTTTTGGAGAAGGAAACTTAGTTGAAACTTGAAGTACATGTTTTTATTTTTTATGAAATGGACATTGGACATTTTTATTATATAACTTAGGAGGTGTTAATTGAACCATAAAGTATATAATTTGTGTAATAAATGTCAGCAAAATTCATTCTGTCAGCAAAACACACTCACACACATATAATATAAATTTATAAAAAAGAATTACACATGCAATTCACAAACACTTACTCTTTACTTTTAGAGTTGAAAATACTTGTAATAAGGGTACGCAAGATTTAAGTCAGGGTGTGCAAAAGAATATTTTTAAGAATAAATTAAAAACTAATAAAAAAATATTATATATATATATATATAACTTTTTTTTTTTTTGAAGTTACCCTGAATAGGCTGTAGCACCACCCCTAATTTGAACCTTGATCGATTAACTACCTGATTAATATGTGAACCGATTGTTTAAAATAGGTAGTTAAGGCATTTAGGGATTTAAACCGTAACTTTCATAGTTGTTTGCTATGTATTGGTAAAAAATTACTTGGAAGATTATATATAAATGATAAAATTTGAATTTATGACATCTGCTTCATGATAATTTCCCTTTATCATTAAGACAAGACACATTGATTTTGAATTTATAAAAAATTACTTGAAGAAAGTCGACTCTACTTTTGGTATTACCTTTGCTAAATAGGACTTCACTTCACCAAATGGACCATATAATGGTAAAGACATATACCTACATGACATAATATCTTCATTACTGGTTGAATTTTTTTTATTTTTTTATTTTTTAAACATTAGTGGTTGAATTTTTGAATGTCCAAATAAAATTTTAATTTTTTTATATATGCTATAGTTTTTTTTTTTTTTTTTTCGAAACTTTTCACAATTTAAGGAACTTAAGAATTAAAAATTAAAAGCCTTTTTATTTTATATTATAGATCTAGATGTAGAGAATCTAGAGATAAAAAGCAGACCTGCCATCCAAAGTTAGAAATTTATTCTAGGGGGCCGAGTTAAATAAAAAAAATAATATTCTCCCTCTGTGTGTGTGTGTATATATATATTTATAAAAGAAATATTTATATCATTAGTCAAAAAAATATTAATTTGTTTTTCATCTAGTCAATTTGTAAGTTGTAACTTGTGAACTCTCTTTTAATCATATCAATGATAACTAATTTTCTTTAAACATTTTAGAACAAGATTTTATTTTTTATTTTTAATTAAAGAAATTAGAGATTACAAAGTTAAAGTGTACTAATAATAGTTTTAAAATTTACGAAACATATATAAATATTATCAATTTGAAATAATTTAAATAACAAATATCACTTTAATCTTTACATACTTAAACCTATACCGATAATAAGATAAGCCAAAGAAAACCCTTATTTTTCATTTTCATAGATAACAAATGCAATGAGGATCTCTAAAACTTAACCACAAAATCCATAATCTTCATTTTTCTAAAAATAAAAGAATAAAGTTTGGTGTCCGTATTATTAATTATCCCAACATAATAATAATAATAGCTCTTATTTTTTTTAAAATAAAGGGGGCTTCAATTAAAGAGGGAAGCATATTGAGTATACTTTGGTTGGATGAGTTATGCATAATGGAGTAATAGTTATAGGAATAAAAAATAATGCATTAGCCGTTGACCATACTTATCTATTTTAGAAACATCTATACCTTTAGTTGGGAATTGGGTTTGGAATTTGGACCACGATCAGATCAGTGTGGGTTATGGGATTTCTATCGGATCAGGGCTCTTGGACACTTCTTGAAACTTGGGTCGGCTTTGAACAATGGATCTCACTTTCGGAGTTGGGCTTAGGCTTTCAGGCTTCAGACGAAACCCAAATACTTTCAGGCTTCCCTTTTCTCTCCCGTCTTCCTTTCGCTTTGTCTGGGAATTGCTGTAAGAGGGCGAGTGATCTGCTTGTGACTTGTTTGGTGTTCATGGTATATGCTTGTGTGCGTTGCTACCTGCTGGTTTGGTGTTCAAGTTGAAGGCGAGGTAGTGGTTTGGTTATTTGACTTTCGAGTTTGTGGCAGCGATTGTTGATGGTAGTGTATTGTGATATGGGTTTCGAATAATGTGTGTGGATGTGATTTGTGGCTGAGAGTACTCTGCCGTGCCTTGAGAGAGTTTTCTGTATCTGAGAGCAAGGAAGGTGAGGATGTGGAGTGAATGACTTTGGGACTGGTAGCTTTAATCATAGTTGATGGAGCGTGAACTCGTCAGTCAATGTGGTCGAATGAAGCCAATCTGCAGCCTCTTGAAAGGGTCACCGGTGTGGTGCCTGCCACCACGCCTCCGATGCCAAAGTTAGTATGCAAGAAAATCTCAGAAAAATGGATAATGCAAGAAATAATAGTTCTCTTTTTGTGTATCTGTGTATGTACCTTGTTCTTGACAATGAGAGGGCTTTATATGCATACCTTCATGGCTTCTAGCCGTTGGAGTAGTTATGGAGATCTTAATGCTCCTCCTCGTAACGTCTGGTCTGGTGTAATGTGACTTTAATGTGTTACAACGGCTCATACAGTTGGCTCTATAACCGTTCTGAACTTAATTGTGCTGTAATGAATGTCTTGTGTTTTCCTCGTCAGTGACGTGGATATAAGATATGCTCGTCCGAGCATTCCTTCGTCTGTCTCGTCTAACCTCGTCACTGAAAGACTTCCTCGTCATGATGTCACTGGTTTCGTCATTCCCATCAGTTGCCCCCGGATTCCATGGTCGTCATGACATGTCGTGTTGGCCGTGGAAGATAAAAAGTCTCCTGGGCCAAAAGTGCCTGTTGGGCTTCCGTGCCGTATTAACTGCGCAGTGATGGCGTTCTCTGCGTGGTTGCCACGTGTTGTGTGTGGATTGGTGGGGCTATTCTTGTGACCCTTGGGTTTCCCGCCGTTTTTCAGTTGCCTTAGTTTTTAGGTTAAAACTTCTCCACTTTGCACCTTTTCATTTCTCAAACAAAAACTTTTGCTGAGTATCCCTTGGTGAGCTCTATTCTGCCATTCTTTTTCAGACCGGTGCGCCGTGTGTTGGTGTTCTCCGCCGTTGCTTTAAGGTACGTTTTTCTTTCCCTTTTTGAGTTTTCCTTTTCTCTTCTGCCTTGTTGTGGTTTCTGATTTACTCTTCTTTTTCTTCCTTTTTGTATACTCGATTTCTTTTTCTTTTTGGGTTTTTTAGCAAGTGTCATTTTCTTCTTGCTTTTTTGCATTTCCATGGTCCGTAGCTCTGAAGATAGGATAGATTACCCCTCAATTTCCTTCCTATTTGCGCGATTAGGAGGGTCTTTGGGGAATTTCCCACACTTAGAAAATTTTGTTTTTGAGGGTAACTGTTTGGGCGTTGCATTGGCTGATCTATTGCCTTTGCTTCGTCAATCGGTTGATTGGTTCGAGGGTCTAGTGAGGGAGGGAGAAACGATGTCTGAAGTTAGGTCTAGCGACCTTGAGACTGGATTATCGTCGAATGGTGATCCAGCGGAGGGAGGTTCAGTCGTCTCTTCCCCTCGAGAGGTTAGGGTTTTTCACGCCCTCGGGGAGGCGTGTGGTTTGGACGCGGATAGTGTGGCTAGATTTAAGGATAGGTTTCAATTTCCAGAAAGGGTGCGCGTTCGTCTACCTAGTGACGAGGATAGGGCCTGCCACTTCTTTCCGGGTGAGGTGTGTTTTTATGAGTCAGCCTTTACCTGCGGGCTTAGATTCCCCGTCCATCCGTTCCTGATGGAACTTTTGGATCGTTTTGGCATTGCTCCTGGGCAGCTCATGCCCAATTCGTGGAGAATAGTGGTGAATAGTATGGAGATATGGTTGGCTGCTAATGGAGATATGATTACGATAGACGAACTCACATATCTATATTGCTTGAAAGAGTCCAAGGAGTATGGGTATTATGAGTTAGTTCCCTGGGCGAGGAATACTAGGATCGTCAGGGGTTTGCCTTCGTCCTTCAGGTACTGGAAATCCAGGTTTTTCTTTGTGTCGGGGGACGATTTTGAGACTCAATCCAGCACGGATTGGGGTGATATACCAAGGTTGCATCGTCGGTGGGGAACCCCGGCTTTAGGTGCGTCAGTCTTTCTATTCGTTGTTTTTAGTTTTGATGTTTTCTGCTATGTGATGTTGCTGACCCCTTTGCCCCTTGCTGTGTGCAGTTAAGAGACAGCCTAAGCTCAAGAGCAGGCATAAAGAGCGCGTTGAGACCGCCATTGGATACGCCCAGACGATAGAGAGCTGGGACGACCTGGTAAACCCACGTACCTTGGCTTTTTATCACCTCGGGCCAGATCCGTCTCCTTACGTTCTACGTTCCATTGGTATTGAAGGCAAGAAAAGTAAGTACTAACCTCGTCAAGCTCTGCTTCCTTTATGCATATGTGGACTTTTTCCTAACCATTTCCTTCTTGCAGAAATGACGACCAAGTTTAAAAAGGACATGTACGCGAAGATGAGAGATAAGAAGGACGAGCCACTATCCAGCATTGGGAAGAGAGCAGTGCGTGTCAAGGGGATGGCTACTCCTGCCAGCCCAAATGTCCCCGTCAACGCCATAGTCTCCGTCACTGAACCGACGAGGACGGCTTTTCCGGCTACTTCGATTGAGGAGATCCCTACTCTGGCCTCGAAGAAGCAGCGAACATCAGGAAAGGAGAAAGCTGATTCACGGTCGTCCACAATATGGGATGACGAGAGATTGGCCGTGGACAGGGCCCACGAGGTGTTGACGGCGGATGATCTTAAGGTCTTCTCAGGTGTGCCTTTCAACGAGGTCGCCTCTCGTCATATTCAGAGACTCGTCCAGGTAGAGTGTTCTCTGTACTGTCAAAAAGATTTTTTTTTTTTTTTTTTAAAAACGTCCTCACATTCCTTTCCAGGTGTTGGGGGAAAGCATTCACATTACCTCTGAGCATCTTACACAAGAGGCTAGGGTGGCATCCTTGACCTCTAGGATGGAGGCTTTGGAGAAGGAGAACTCGGAGCTGAAGAAGAACCTTGTTGAGTCTATGGACGCGGCCACCTCTTTAAAGGAGAAGGTCAAAATTTTGAACAACGACCTGAGGGCTGAGCGTCAGCTGACTTCAGAGAAGGACGAACAGCTTTTGAATGCCAAAGAAAGTCTGAAGACTATTGCTGCGAGGTCTGTAGAGGCTTTCCAGACTACAGAAGAGTACCAAACCGTCCTGTTCAGCTGGTACTTCAAAGGCTTCGAGCTCCTTAGAAGATACCTCGCCAAGCATCCTTCCGGAGTAAACATGGACAATCTGGACCTAGAAGAGGTGGATCAAGAGATGGCCGCTGACGAGGCCGCCCCATCTTCTGCTGTTCAAACTGATGCTCCTGGAGAGGTTCTTGCTGGTGGTGATGCCCATGAGGATGCTCCTGGTGACGATGCCTCTACACGAGCCTGACACTTAGAGAGTTTTTTTTTTTCTTTTTTTTTTAGATGCCCTTCATGTTTTGGGCAGTTATGTAAATCTAATTTCTGAACAATTTTACCTTCTGTCTATTTTGGGAACAACAGGAAAGATTTTTAGCCCAGTGTTTATGGGCTTTTAGTTGTAAAAGACAATGATGACTCAGTCTATTCCAGGCTTTAATTTAATATCACTTACCTGTTTTTTTTTGAAGTAATTACCTTCGTCGTGATACTTAGCCATTTTTTTTTTATATCCTTATATACCTTCGTCGTGATACCTTCGTCAGTAACTTACATCTGTCAAGGCGGAATTTTGTTACTTAGCCATTTTTTTTTTGGCTTTTTGTGGCTTACACCCTTGTTAGGGATATTGCCTTCGTCAGTAACTTACATCCGTCAAGGCGGAATTTTGTTACTTAGCCATTTTTTGGCTTTTTGTGGCTTACACCCTTGTTAGGGATATTACCTTCGTCAGTAACTTACATCCGTCAAGGCGGAATTTTGTTACTTAGCCATTTTTTGGCTTTTTGTGGCTTACACCCTTGTTAGGGATATTACCTTCGTCAGTAACTTACATCCGTCAAGGCGGAATTTTGTTACTTAGCCATTTTTTGGCTTTTTGTGGCTTACACCCTTGTTAGGGATATTGCCTTCGTCAGTTACCTTCGGTTGCATAGACCTGCTCATAGAATAATATCAGCTGAATGGATTCTTTATTGATTTTGATAACAAGTACATTTGATTGTTACGTCTATTGATGGTACTTCTTTAAGTGTTCAATGTTCCATGGCCTCGGGAGTCTTTGTCCGTCCAGAGTTTCAAGGTGGTAGCTTCCCTGTCTGGAGTAATGAACAACCCGGTACGGTCCTTCCCATGTGGGGCCAAGTTTCCCTTGAGTTGGATCTTTGGTCGCCAGAGTTACTTCACGCAGGACGAGGTCGCCGATGTTGAGTCGTCGGAGTTTCACCCTTTTATTGTAATACTCTGTCATCTTTTTCTTGTAATCCGTCATCCTGCTGCAGGCTTTATCTCTGACTTCGTCTAGGCAGTCCAGGTTGACTCGTAGGCGATCGTCATTGTCTTCCTCGCTGAACATCTCTCGCCTGGTGCTGGTTACTCCGACCTCGACCGGGATCACTGCTTCAGTCCCGTAAGTAAGTCTGAACGGGGTCTCTCCCGTCGGGGTTCTTGCTGTTGTTCTGTAGGCCCACAAGACGTTGGGTAGTTCGTCTGGCCAAGAACCCTTCGCATCATCTAGTTTCGTCTTTATGATTTTGAGTAGAGTCCGGTTCGTCACTTCTGTCTGTCCATTTGCTTGAGGGTGGCCTGGCGATGAGAAATGGTTCTTGATGCCCAGGCCAGAGCAGAAGTCCTTGAAGCCTTGGCAGTCGAACTGTCGCCCGTTGTCTGATATGATCGTCCTTGGAATCCCGAACCTGCAGACTATGTTCCTCCATACGAAGCTCCGGATCTTTGCTTCAGTGATAGTTGCCAGTGGCTCTGCCTCAACCCATTTTGTGAAGTAATCTATAGCGACGAGTAAGAATTTTACCTGGCCTTTGCCCAAGGGTAATGGGCCAACGATGTCAATTCCCCACTGTGCGAATGGCCAAGGGGACGCTATCGTCGTCAGTCTTTCGGCTGGCAGTCGTTGAATATTCTCGAATCGCTGGCACTTGTCACACTTCTTGACGAACTCCATTGCGTCCACCTGCATAGTAGGCCAGAAATAACCTGTTCGCATAATTTTGCCTACCAATGATCTAGGGCCTGCGTGATCTCCGCAGATTCCTTCATGGACCTCTCTTAGGATGTACTCAGCGTCTTCTTCGTTCACACACCTTAAATAGGGCATGGAGAAGCCCCTTTTGTACAAAGTGTCATTAAGAATTGTGAATCTGGCAGACCTCTTCTTGATCTTCCTGGCTTCATTTGTGTCTTGAGGGAAGTGCCCATCTCGAAGGAAAGATACAATGGGCGTCATCCAGCTACTTATGTTCTGGATTGCGAAGGTTGGAACTTCTTCTATGCTGGGGTTCTTCTGTACTTCCATCATCAAGTCTGCATTCGACCCCGTTCCTTCTGACGAGGCTATCTTCGATACTTCGTCTGCTGCCATATTCTGGCTTCTAGGAATCTGGACGAACTCTACCTCTTCGAACTCTTGAGTCAAGTGCTTCGTCAACCTGAGGTACTTCTGCATTCTCTCTTCCTTTGCTTCGTATTCTCCCTTGATCTGCCCAATTACTAGTTTTGAGTCGTTCTGGACTAACAGGGTCTTGGCTCCAAACACTTTCCCTAGCCTCAACCCCGTCAGAATTCCTTCATACTCGGCTTCGTTGTTGGTCGCCGGGAATTTCAGCTGAACTCCATACCTTAATACTTCTCCGTCAGGGGTGGTTATGACGACCCCTACCTCTCCCCGATTTTGGGCCGACGAACCGTCGGTCTGTATTACCCAAGGCTTGCCCTTACTGGCAAGGTTTTGTTCGTCCGGAAGGGTGAACTCAGCGATAAAGTCTGCCAGAGCCTGTGCTTTAATGGCTGCCCTGGGATGGTACTCTATATCGAATTGGCTAAGTTCAATCGCCCATTGGACCATTCTCCCTGCTGCCTCGGGTTTGCTCATGGACTTCTTGATAGGTTGTTCCGTTATTACCCAGATCAGATTTGCCTGGAAATACTGCCTGAGCTTGCGTGAGGCAATTATCAACGCGAACGTGATTTTTTCAATTTTTGGGTACCTGGACTCAGCCCCCTGGAAGGCTTGGCTGATATAATAAACTGGGAGTTGTATTCTGTTTTCTTCTCGGATCAGGGCTGCGCTGACGGCTGTAGACGAAACAGCTAGGTACAGATACAAGTTCTCACCTTCCTTTGACGGGCTTAGGAGAGGTGGATTGCTCAAGTAGCGTTTGAGCTCTTGGAAAGCTGCTTCACATTCGTCGGTCCAGGCAAAAGCCTGCTTCAGGGTTTTGAAGAAGGGGAGGCATTTATCCGTTGCTCTAGAGACGAATCTGTTGAGGGCGGCGATCCGTCCCGTGAGCTTTTGGACCTCCTTGACGGTCTTGGGTGACGCCATGTTGATTATGGCCTGAACCTTCTCCGGATTTGCTTCTATTCCTCTCTGGGATACCATGAATCCCAGGAACTTCCCTGAGGCTACACCAAACACACACTTACTTGGATTCAGCTTCATTTGGTATTGTTTGAGAGTGGCGAATGTTTCCCTGAGGTCGTCCAGATGGGTAAGCTCTTCCTTGCTCTTGATGAGCATGTCATCCACGTAGACCTCCATATTCCTACCTATCTGCCTGCTGAACATTCTGTTCACTAATCTCTGATAAGTAGCGCCTGCATTCTTTAGTCCGAAAGGCATTACCTTATAGCAATAGAGGCCTTGGCTGGTGATGAAGGCCGTTTTCTCCTCATCCTCGTCAGCCATTTTTATCTGGTTGTATCCTGAGAAAGCATCCATGAACGTCAATAGCTTGTGCCCGGCTGTGGAGTCTACGAGCTGGTCTATTCTTGGAAGGGGGAAACTATCCTTCGGGCAGGCCCTGTTCAGGTCCGTGAAATCTACGCACATCCTCCACTTCCCATTTGCTTTCTTTACCAGAACAGTGTTGGCCAGCCAGTCTGGATAGTACACTTCCCTGATGAAACCTGCAGTCAAGAGCTTCTTCACTTCGTCAGCGACTGCCTGATCTCTTTCTGGTGCGAAGACTCTTCGTCTCTGCTTGACGGGCTTCTTCTCTGGGTCTACATTCAACCTGTGTTGGATGATTTTCGGGGATATACCTGGCATGTCGTCATGGCTCCAGGCGAAGACGTCCAGGTTTTGCTTAAGAAACTGGACGAGCTTTGTTCTCATCTCGGGGCTTAAGGTCGTCCCTATCCTGGTTGTTTTGGTTGTTTCTTCCTCAGTTAGTTGCACTGTTTCTAGAGCCTCCACCTTTTCTTCCTCCTTCTCTTCAATTATCCAGGTGTGGTTTTCCTTTGCGGCCAACACGGCCTGGTAGCATTCTCGAGCTAAGACTTGGTCTCCCTTAACTTCACCAACCCCGTTCTCCACAGGGAACTTCACCTTTAAGCAGTAGGTAGATGTGGACGCCTTCCACTTATTGAGGGCAGGTCTTCCAATGATGACGTTGTAGGAGGAGGGGCAATCCACCACCAAGAAGTCCAGCTGACGGGTCAGTTGCTTCGGGTATGTCCCCACTGTCACTGTCAACGTTACTATGCCCTTGGGGTAGACCCTGTCACCACTGAAACTGACGAGGGGGGAATCAAAAGGACGCAGCCTTCTGGGGTCTAGCTTCAATTGTTGAAATGCAGGGAAGTAAATGATGTCAGCAGAGCTACCTTTGTCCACGAGGATTCTTTTGGTGTTGAACCCTTCTATGGTAAGCATTATGAGCAGGGGGTCATTGTGGGGCTGCTTCACTCCCCTGGCGTCGTTTTCATTGAAAGTCATGTCTTGATCGGTTTGTCTCTGCTTTGACGGGGGAGTCGTATGGACGCTGTTCACCTGACGTTGGCATGCTTTTTGAAGGGACCTGAACGAACCTCCGGTGACAGGTCCCCCTGTGATCGTCTGTATTTCCCCGACCACATTTTGAGGAGGTTGGGACTGACGGTCGTTCCCTCTTGATGAAGCCTCAGGCTGGCCTTTGTTCCTGTCCCGGAATCTACTATACTCACCCTTCTTTACAAATTTCTGCAACTTCCCCTTTCGTATTAGCTCCTCTACCTGCTCTTTGAGGTCCCGACAGTCCTCGGTGTAATGGCCGTGGTCTTTGTGGAACCGGCAGTACTTGTTCTTATCACGGACGTTGGGAGACGAGTGTAAAGGCCGCGGCCACTTTAGGTAATGCTCGTCCTTAATCTGCGTTAGGATTTTATCAACAGGCATAACAAGAGGAGTGAATTTTACCGTTCGAGGATTCTTATCATCTTTCCTTCTGATTCCGTCACTGATTCGGCGATCTGGACGCTCGCGCTTTTGCCCCCTACGGTCGTCTTCCTTTCTACCCTTGTCTCCTGGCCTCTCAATGTCCCTGATGGCGGCCAGTGCGTCTTCCGCGTTCATGTACTTCTGTGCTTTGAGGAGCATTTCAGCCATCGTTTTCGGGGGATTTTTTGCAAGTGACGAGACGAGCTCTCTGGATCTCAACCCCGCCTTAAAGGTCGTTAGCTGCACCTTGTCATCAACCTCGTCTACTTCCAGTGTCTCCCGGGTGAAACGTTTCACATATGACCTCAAAGTTTCCTTCTCTCCCTGCCTGATGGTGAGTAAGTGATCTGCGGTTCTCTTTGGTCGTTGTCCTCCAATGAAGTGACGCAGGAAGGCATTGCTCAACTGTTCGAAGGTGTCGATGGACGATGTGGGCAACTTTGTGAACCATTCCTGAGTGGCTCCCTTGAAAGTGGTTGGGAAGGAACAACACAAAATCTCGTCTGGGGGCTGCTAGAGTCCTAGGGTCGTCTTAAATGTGTTAAGATGATCCTGGGGATCTTTTAGCCCGTCAAAGGGTTCAAGTTGGGGTAGCCGAAATTTTGACGGCATTGGACAGTCGAGGACGGCTACAGTGAATGGCGAATCTGTTGCCCTCACCAGTCGGTCCACACTCCGTTCAGTTTTTTCTTTGATGGCGTTCCTAAGCTCGTCCATCTCTTTCCTCATCTCCTGGAGTATATCCGAGTTCTGCTCGGTTGGAGTGGTAGGCCTTCGGTGATCGATTCTTCTATGGCTATCCCCTTCGTCATTTCGATTTCCCTTGGACCGATTTTCTTCCTGCTGAAGCCTCTGCTTCATTTCCTCATTTTGTTTGGACAATTCTTCGACGGTGGCTGCAAGGGCCTGAATTTGTTGCGCCAAGGCTGCGGAATCTTGATTGGACTCCATCTGAAATAAGTATTTGACAGGAAACTACCTTTTTGCGACTGGATGCGAAAAATGTCGTTCCCACAGACGGCGCCAAACTAATGGAGCGTGAACTCGTCAGTCAATGTGGTCGGATGAAGCCAAGCTGCGGCCTCTTGAAAGGGTCACCGGTGTGGTGCCTGCCACCACGCCTCCGATGCCAAAGTTAGTATGCAAGAAAATCTCAGAAAAATGGATAATGCAAGAAATAATAGTTCTCTTTTTGTGTATCTGTGTTTGTACCTTGTTCTTGACAATGAGAGGGCTTTATATGCATATCTTCATGGCTTCTAGCCGTTGGAGTAGTTATGGAGATCTTAATGCTCCTCCTCGTAACGTCTGGTCTGGTGTAATGTGACTTTAATGTGTTACAACGGCTCATACAGTTGGCTTTATAACCGTTTTGAACTTGATTGTGCTGTAATGAATGTCTTGTGTTTTCCTCGTCAGTGACGTGGATATAAGATATGCTCGTCCGAGCATTCCTTCGTCTGTCTCGTCTAACCTCGTCACTGAAAGACTTCCTCGTCATGATGTCACTGGTTTCGTCATTCCCATCAGTAGTGCTGAAGAAAGAGGGGAAAAGGAGAAAAGTAATTTGACCACTGGCTAGTGATGAATCCGACACTGAAAAGGACTCTGCACTTAAAGCTAAAGCATTGGCAGCCTTGTTGCAATTTTCAACACCTTTTGCACTTATACATTGACTATGTTTAAAGTGGTAAGCCATATGAAATTAATTTGGACCAACATGTTAATTTGTAGTGGAAAAATATATCCAGTTCATGGACACTTTATTCTAACTTCCAGTTTTTGATGATCATGTGAGACTTTTTAATAGACCATGGTCATGGTCTACGCTCATTCACCGATACATTCTCGTCTTGTTTGTCTCATGTTTGAAACCAAATGACAACGACATTTTGATCAACCTGACTGACTTACCTCGATGCCGGGCGTCAGATTATAAAGCCTTCAGCAATATTTCCTTCATCAGGTTTCTACTATAGAATTTTCCTAATAGAATCTTCCTAGCCAGCTTATTAAACTTTGACTTGCCTTTACCACTATTATCAACTTCTAGCTCCAAATACTAATCCACATAATACAGCCCTTGTTCTGGATGACTAAATAAGCTGGTTTAGTTGCTCTTATTACTTATCCATGTTATTATGGCTGACATATCTTCAACAGTAGGACAGATTTCTAGAAGTTGTAAAATGTTGATAAAAAAACTGAGCTGTGGTTAGCCACCCTGGGACGGACCCACGTTGAGCCCAAAGGGGGCCCGGGCCCCCCTGAGCCCAAAAAAAAAAAAAGTTTTTAGCAAGTAAATTTCCCAAAAAAAAAAACAAGAAGAAGACATGGCCCCCCCCTTTTTAGCCCAGCCCCTCTCCAAAAGTCCTAAACCATCCCACTGAGTCGGCCAGCCCATGTAAATGTAAAAAAAAAAAAAAAAACAGAGTAAAAGCACTAACCCAGTAGTCCAAAACAAACGGAAAAACGAATTGAAAAAGAAGAAGAGAAAGCCAGAGGCGAGACAAAGAGTGAGAGGCAAGACAAACAGACTTAGAGAGTAGGGAGTAGTACAAAGAGAAACTAAGAGAGTGAGAGGCGAGAGAGGCCCATCTCACTGCCCACGCCACCATCATGCGAGACCTATCTTGCAAACTCGTCCCAGTCCCTGTCAACTGTCGCCTGTCGCAGACCCAAACAGCCACTCACCAACGCCAGTTGCTCGATATGCCCAACCCAGCTTCGTTGCTCCAGCCTTAACAGTTCACGCCTGTGGTGTTTTTTTTTTTTTTTTTTTTTTTTTTTTTTTTTTTGGCTTTTTGGCTTTGTGACTCTCTATCAATCTGTGTTTGTGACTCTCTCTCTTATATCATATAGATAAGAGTGATAGAGAGAGAGTGTGTGTGTTTGATTGTTTGTTGACTGGTAGTTGGGCTATATAAGGACAAGTGAAGTGATAGAAAAAAAAAATGGTAAAATTAGGAAAATTTTTTGCTGGTAGTGCATAATAAATTCATAGGGTCAGAGGGTCAGTAGTGGGATTGGGTGAGGGTCAGAAATAAGGAGACAGGACAAAGACAAAGAGATAAATAAAAGTAGAGATACAAAGACAAAAGAAAAAAATAAATCATATAATATAGTAAATTGTCACATAAATTTAAGAAAATAACAGTGATTCACTTACGCCTATTGTTAACTCATAATGTTAAATTAGATAAATTTATAAATTGAAAAGAAGTGAAAAATACTAAATTTATATATTGAAAAGGATATAGCTTTGACATTTAGTTTGGATTCAATCATAGATAATTTTGAAGATTTAAAAGAGCGTCAAGTTCCATTTTCATAGATAATTGTATTAAGAAGCAATAGTGTTTCGTGTCTTTTATTTTTGTTGGTAGTTGATTGTATCTTAATATATTAAGAAACAATGATTTTTGTGTATTTATTTTGGTTGATAGTTTTTTAATACTATATGGATGCGTATTTGAAAAAAAAAATTTCGCTTAACTCCGCCCCCCCCCTCCCCCTTCCCTCGCGCTTGAAATCCTGGGTCCGTCCCTGTGTGGCAACCACTTGTGGGTTGAAACTACAATATTCTGACCATCCCCCACCTCTAAGAAGAGTCTTCAGAGATGATATCCCTCACTGCCAACAAAATTTGCCAAACATACGATGGATTATTACCAAGTACTACATTCATAAAAGAACAATTGAGAAAATACCTTGATTTATAGACCCTATAGAACAACGAGTGTTTATTGTGTATCAATCTTCAAGCTTGTTTAGCTAGTAAGGCTAAATTAAAAGCTTGAATATTCTGAAAGCCCATGCCACCACTCTTCTTTAACATACATAGTTTCTTCCAATTAATCCAATGGATTTATTCTCATCCTTTGTCTGCCCCCACCCATATTTAGCCAAAGTAGAGTTAATAAGAATTTTCCTAACTGCTTTAGAGATGAATTTCTCTTTTCATCCCATCACTCAGTAATTTTCTCCTGTAGGTCGTTAAAAGTATTCACCTTTAATTTACCCCCTACCATAAGAAGGCCAAGGTATTTTTCACAATTCTCCATAACTCTCACCCCATTAATGCCTGGAAGTCTGCTTTGACTTCTTGTCTTATGTTTCTGCTAAAAAAGATGGATGTTTTCTGTCTATTGATTGCCTGGCCCAAAGCCACCTCATAACACCCAAGCAAATAAATAAGGTGTTGACATTCCTCCACAGTAGCTTGACAGAAAATAAAGTTATCATCAGCAAAGAGAAGATGAGAGATACATGGCCCATTAGGACATGACAAGATACCATGCAAGTTTTGTGATTCCTTTGCTTTTCTAAACAAAGTTGAAAGGCTCTCCGCACAAAGCAGGAAAAGATATGGAGATAATGGATCTTCTTGCTTTATACCTCATGATGGATTGATAAACCCTCTAGGTTCCCCATTAATAAGCACATCTCACACTATTGTTGCACTATATACCTACAAAATAGAAATCCTATAAAATAGATTGCTACTATATACCTATAGTCTATAGAATAGACCCAACGTGTTATTCTATCACATCAATCCCTATTATCAAAAAAAAAAAAAAAAAAATTCACATCAATCCCTAGGATGGATTCTGTAAAACTAATTGTCCTTGTAACGTTAGTATATTCAAACTTAATGCAAGTTTTATTTATACAAATTATAAAATATTGTTTTAGATGTGTACCTTTGAACGATAGATCACCAAAAGCTATGAAAGATTGTGTGAATTTTGCTAATTGAAAAATAGAAAAATGAAATTAAGAAGAGAAAGCTGTGAAAGATTATGTGAATGTGCTAATAGAGAAATAGAAATATGAAATTAGGAAGAGAGAGAGAGGGAATGGGTTTAAATGTACCTAGTACCCTATATTTGGTTTCGTTCTCTTTAGCCTCTTTGAGATAAACCAGAGGCGCAACAAAGAATAAGAAATATATAGCTAGATTTGTGCGGAAATTTTAGCAAAAAGTAGTAGCAAAGAGAAAAAAAAAATTGATCAAAAGTAGCAACAAAGAGAAAAAAAAATTATAAATAAAAATCAGACTATGTTCAATTGCACCGTTCGAATTGGAGAGCTGGTTCATTAAAGTTGTAAAATGACAATATTTTTCCCATGTTTTCACAAGCCTAAAAAAACACAAAACTGAAAAGAGCCCAATGGCTGTTTTCATTTTTCTTTATAAACTAGAAACAAAAATTGTTCTCACTTTTCTATTGTTTCGAGCTTACCAAACAAGTTTTTGGTGCTTAGAAATAGAAAATGGTCCTTGGAAATAGAAAACTGATAAAAAAAACGGTTACCCAACATAGCCTAAACTTCTGCTAGACCAGTCCCCAAACAACTCAATTGCCGTCACCACACTCTTCTGCCGGCGTCCTTACTAAATCCGCAAAACCAAATACCACACTGCCACAAATACGATAGTGAAATCCAAATCTTCCTGAACCGGTTGATTTGTCAAAAGTTGTTTTGTTGGACTTTTGGCTGGGATTTTAGCTTTCTTGGTGGCTATCTAATTAAGGCCGCGTGCCTTTGTTGATGGAATATAAAAAATAAAATAAAATTGTTCAGTGTTGGCAATTAATTTGTCAACTGCAATGGTTCCAAAAGATTTGGACTTTCTTAGATTGGTTTTCACTTTTCCTTAGGATAAAGGGATTTGGATTGACTGAAGATTAGGATAAGTTTAATTTGACAATTAGTGTTTGATAACTTTTAGATTGTTTTGGATTTTTTAATAATAGAAAGGTTGCAACATCAATTAAAAAGTTGGCACATCATTGTTTTGTTAGACACATCAAATAAATCAAATAAAGGACATTTTAGAAACCAGCCGTGTATTTTGGCCTCAATTTTTCCTGGTTTCCTCTAAAAGAAAATAAAAAATTATGGTCTAAAATAAAACCCGTACTAAAATTTATGGAACAAAAACAAACATATATTTTTACCTTTTAAATATAACTTTCTTCTATTTTATATATACAACAATATATAGCTGAATGTCACCAAAACTTGGAATTCAGATACAAATTATAAAATATTAAACAGTTTGTGCTCAAATAGCTTTTCTTATTACCCATGGATAGAAAAGTATCTTAACAGACTTAACTACAGATTTTTTATTTTTATTGTTAAATACAAACTTAACTAGACTTTTTTTGCTTCAAAAGGTAAAGATCTAAATTCGACATATACATTGCAAATTTTTCTCAAAAAAGAGATATACATTACAGATGAGGTTTTGTGGATTAGGCATTATACTATCCTTGCTCAAAACAAATAACAGAATTCAAAAATGAATTTAGATAATAAAAACTGAAAATATATAATGGAGTCATGATTTATTTGATTTAAAGACAAAAGGTCTAAATTGGGAGGAAAAACACATGATACCAATCACAAACTGAAAGTTCATCAGTTATCTTTCTAAGAAAAAAAGAGAGTAATTTTTGGCTCTAAGCCAATTATTAAAGAAACAGTTATACGTGGTACGCACAACGAAATAGCTTACATCCAAGGTTTCACATTCCTGTCGAAGATTCTTGGTCTATAAGTTGAAGCGACCATGGCGAGAAGAAGGTGAACTTGTTTCCATGCGAATAGGATGACAGGAACAGTAACAAGACAAATGATAGGAATGACTACCCACAAATTTCCGTCTAGAATAATGGAAAGTGAGGTACAAAAGTTGACCATCATGGGTGCTATGGAAAAGATAAGAGATGAAAGGCCAATTATCATTTTTTGGGGTAAGGAAATGAGGAAATCTTCCTCTAAATTACGTGATGTGATTGTATGAAACACCAATAATGATGTTGTGGCAGAAGCTAGGAACAGTGCATTGGATAGCATAAAGAGCATAAACACCTTATCCTTTGAGAACATTGGCAAGCTTGTATTTTGATTGTTACCACCTCGAACTGTAATTGCTGCTGCATACATAATAATAACAATTAAAATAGCTGGCACTGTACAAGACGATGTTGTCTCCTTGATCCAATTTTTTGCCTGATCAACCAAGCCCTTATGGTTCTCTACAAACAAATCTTGAGGTGTAAAACCATCGTCGTTTTCAGCTTCTATTAAGGAAGGACTGACAATGCTCTTCACTTCCTGTGTTTATTAAAAAAAAAAAAGCTCACATCACAAAATAGTTTAATATATAAATAAAATATTGAACACCTTGTAATTTTGCGTGTTTCATATCCCTAATTTAAAGAATCAATATCTATGGCTCAATATAACTTGAATGAAAGATTTATATGAGTAAAATTTTTATCATTACTTGATGGTCATAATTGACGCGGGTGAAAGATGGAACAAGGGAGAATTAGGGCCACCTAAAGATAAGGAGATAGATGAAATGGGGGCTAAGCTCAACTAAAAGATAAAATTCAATACAAAAGACTTGATACTGGACTTCCATATCTTCACATAGGTTCAAGACACCTCCACACCCTTACTATATAATGAGTATGAAAACATCAGTAAGGTCATTTAATGGATACCCTTAAGGCACTAGCAAGCCAACAAAGAAAAAGATGTAACTACTCAAGCATATTCAACACATTAAATGATGACCATTACTCAAAGATCTTACACTTCTATAAAGACAGTGACCAATAATAACCACCCACAATTTTTCTTCGAGTTTAAGCCAATAATCCTTCCTTTAGATCTTTTGGAAGCCCTATCAATAATTTCCATCTAATCATTTTCTAAAACACAAGACAAATGAACACGTTTCTTATTCATCTTGCCTCACTCGTGAAAAACATGGCTAGATGAGTACGGATGTATAATCTTCTTTGCATTGACTAAGATTGAAACGGCTTGCACCCCAGTCACATCTTTGATTGTTGATATGAAATCTTCCACACGAGCTTTAATTAATTTGATCTTTGCATGTAGTTTATCTGCTTTCATATATTGTTTCACCTTTCACGAAGGCTTTCCAGATGGAATCTAACATCTCTACACCATTATGACATTCAAAAGGAATGAATCAATGAACTCCAACAGTAGATCCAAATTAAGATTATATTAACCTCAAGTCAAAGTGTGGCTTATGGGTTCAGCACCGTACACGATCTTTGCGACACCAACACTATCAATTCTTCACCACATATATATGAAGATGATTCATTTGCATGACTATGATAACTATTAGTTTTTGATCTTCTGAAAACTTTGCAAGTATGAAGGATGTAAGAATAAAATGTAATCAATGTTAAATTACCAACTGTTCCAAAAACTTAAACTATTGAGATATGGTTATTTATTTATTTAACCATATACTTTAACATTCCTCCTCATGTGTGGGCTCAAACTCCATTTTAATAGGTGAGACCCAATGCATGAGATTTTAAATAGGAGGTAATGTGGAGGAGATAAGGATCGAATTTAGGACTTGCTGCAATGATATGATGTTAAATTACCGATTGGAACAATCAGTAAATTAACAATCTAATGATAGGCTTATTAAAATTCACATCCAATAAAATAATATTGAGAGGAGTTGTAGCCTTAGTATGCAATCTAGTTTGTAGCCAAACTTTGTCCCAAAAATAAGAAGAGTAAGGATTCAAAAATATCAAAAAATTCTAACTTTGAAAAGATACCTACAACTAAAAGTTTGAGAACATGGAAAAGACTTATTGGAGAGGCTAAAGATATATCTTGTTCGCTTGATGAGGGAGTAGATGTACCTATTTTTAAAAATTGTTCTTCATCAATCAAAGTGACAGCAATGATTAGGTGAATTTGGTGAAGAAGAGAGCAGTGGGGTCGGAAAAAGATTATGTTCTAATTTCCTCTGCAAAGCTATCTTTCAGCCTCATTACCCAACATGAAAATTCTTAGTTTAAACTATTATGGGCTTGGAACTCACAAGCAGTTAGAGACATTCACAGTTTTGTGAAGCAGTTAGATCCCCAAAACATGTTTCTTACGGAAATTACTAAACTTGTTTACTCGAAGAGCTGAAATATATATTTATGAAGTTGAAGCTGGGAATGAAGTATACTTCGGGAGTTTTTAATGATTCGGGGTAGGCAAAGAATCTGATGCTTTGATTACATGAATATATTAATCAAATTTGTAAAAATTTTCATTTAGTTTCTTTTGTTAGCTAGTGTCTCACTGAATTGTAATAGAGCTGTTCAACCATTTGTTAGTGTTGCTAAAAAAAAAAAAAAAAAAGACTATTTATTAGTTTGAAGAATGTCCATAATTTCTGTTCCCAAATGTATAACTTGATTATTTATCAAGTCTGCTATCGATTTCCCTCTAAAAATAAAAAAAATAAAAAAAAAAGGATAATTAATCATAATATCGAGGAGAACTGAAAACAACTCTGCACTGAAATTTTACCAAAAAATAAAAAAAAAACTCTGCACTGAAAGTATATACCTAAATAATATAAGGGTTTTAATAATGTAAAGCGAGAGATGTTACCTTAAACCATTGTAGGTCTCTTTGCATATGAAAAGCTGCGCCTGGAATAGTATTACGTCTGGCGGAAGGTTCTGTCATCGCCGCCATGTGTAATATGTTATTTCCTTCGTCATCTGTTGCAGCTAATATTGAGTCCTTCAAACCAAAACAGTACAGGAGACGAAATATTTCATACTGACGGTATAGAACGGCGCACATAAATGGGTTTCTCCCTGTGAACTCTTCCTCGGCCGACACAAGTTCAGGACATGCGCTCCAAATAGCAGTAACAAACTCAACCATCCCCTTCTTGGTTGCTTTGATGATGGCCTCGTAAACAAGACCCTTTTCTAGTTGTTTATCACTTGAACACTGTAACTCTTGGCACATGCGAAGTAGAAGTTTTCTGTATTGGTGCTTCGATTCATAATCAGATGTTTGTCTGATTCCTGAGTCAATAATAAAAACAATGATCAGTCAACTAGATGAGGGGAAAAATGAAGTAAAAATAAACTTTTTAACACAATCAATCACTAATAATCAAATATACGGAATTAATTGATTAATTATATTGTAACCAAAAGTTGAAGGAGATTCGAAACAAATAATAAGTTCTTCATTGTGAAAAAAGCAAATAATATTAATTTATTTAATAAAATTTGCTTAATTAAAAAATAAAAATAAGAGAACTATTATTGATGAGTATAGAAAATCATTAGGTAGTCCACCATAATAGACAACCTTGTGTTCATGGCAGGTTAAAAAAAAAAAAAATGTAACCGTTTAAATATATTCAATCTATTAAATAATTGTCAGTTATGTTACTCAAAGCCCTTATAATATAAGGGCTATCTATAACAGAAAAGTGTGAAATGATGGAATAAATAACTTCATCTTATTAGATTCAGCACTCTGCTTATTTACAGCTGTACACTTAAAGCCACGTGACCAGCACACTTCACAAAATAAATTAAATTACTTGTAGCTTAATCGAAATGACTACTTAAACTACTGTCGTTTCTTCTTTCTTGTCTTTCCTCTCTCTAGCTTCTTCTTTGTGATTAATTTCTAACAACCTAGGCCACCTATAAAAGGAATAGCCTATCTCAATTTGCTAAAGTATGAGTAAAAAAACCACAAAATACTATCTACATACAAAATAAATTAATTGATACTAACTTAAACATGGGAAGCGAGCATACTTTAGTAGTCTCTTTGATCAACTTTCTTTTTCTTGCAAATCTTGAAAAAGGGTCAAAAATTCTAAATTTGGGCATTATCAATTATATTAGAGACAAACAATAAAGTATTTAAGATCAACCGTGAGAAACACCTTTCTTCCTCTATCTAAGATCAACCATGGGAAACACCTTTAACGAGATCATCTTTACAAGATCAATCATGAAGCTTTCACACCATTTGATGATGGGAAGGCCAATACTTAATGAGACCTTTAATATATATGTTCGAAACCATCTTTAACCACAAAATTTGGTAAACCATTTATTGATATTAAACTTTCACATTGCACTAGTTTTTGATGCGGGAGTTTACTATCAAATGTAATATCAGTTTTTTACATTTCCAAATTTCAAAGTAGTTAGAAAATTGTGAAAGTCCCGTCTATTTTGTGTCAATGACTGTACAAGAATCGTTTTCATATAAGCTCTTAACTTAGTTTAACTACCCAATTTACTAGTACAAAGTACGACAGGGTTTAGTCCAAGTGGATCTCGAATCTTAAGCTAATATTCTAACATAAAAAAATAAGAAATAAAACATAGGAGAAGAGAGATAAGTATATGTGATGAATTTTCCGAAAGTCTTTAGCGTAGTTTGGCGAATATGAGACTTGTGGGCAGCGGAATAATGTATGCGGCTAATAGCGTTTTCGAAAATACTAGAAATGCAAACTATTTTATAATATTTTTTGCAAATTATTGATGTAGTGAGTTATTATCATTAAGTGAAAAAGTAATGTCAGTGGTGAGCTCAAGATGAGAACCAGTAAGGATTGGCTACATCAAAAGTTTCTAAAAATATTATAAAACAGTTTGTAGTTGTAAAATTACTCATAGGGTTTTTGTTTCTATTTAAAGAGAAGAAAATTGAATTAATATATATATGTAATAGTCAGCAACAGCCAACAAATTCCTATGAATTACATTATTCCATATGGCTTATCAAAAGAAAAAAAAAATTATGTACTATTTTTTGTGTTCCACTTTGTGTTTCACCAATCACAACTTGTCATGTATTTATTTGATTTTCCTTATAAAATAGCCAAAATTTAAAATGAAAAAAAAAAAAAAAAAAAACTTATGACAAGTTGTGATTGGTGGAACATAAAGTGAAACACAAAATTTAGCACAAAGAATTTGTATTCATTCCATATACCATAAGAAGAGATTTAAGAGTTTTCTATAAGCTCTAAATTAAAATATAAAAAAAAAATGATTTTAAAAGTTTTCTAAAATAAATTCTACCTTCTAAAGCAGTCTACTTGTGAACCAAATGTTTTGTTGGCATTTTTTATGTTGTGAGTAAGCGTAGTCATTGTTTACTTTTATGTATTTAATAAAATAAGGATTAGTTTGAGTGTATTTTAGTAAGCATTTATTAAAAGCAAGGGAGTCAATTTCGTACCGGAGGCTGTACCGGTTTGGCCAGTGGAACGATATATTTCGGTACCGGTCAATACCGGTGTACCGTTTCGGGTTTACCGCTATTTTATAAATTTAATATATATATATAATATTTAAAAAAAAATAATAACATCCTGAAATTTAAAATTTATTGTGAAAATATTGTAAAAATATTATAAATATAATATTTTTATTTTTGTTTTGGTACACGTGTATCAATTTTCAATTGCCATCATCTGCCAACAAGTTGTTAATCACCTCCACTCATCCTCTTTTACTTTTGCAATTTATCTTTCTTTATTTTTACCTTGATTTTATCTCCTCCACATGTTTACCTCTACTGATGAGTCTTATCTCATTTCAAATTTCAAAAAGCAAGTCTTCTCCTTACCTTTGGTCAGTTATCACGTGGGCACTCAAAAGAAAACTCAAAATCTTTGAGAAACAGTGAGACATAAAAAAATGAAGAAGAAGAACATCAGAGCAACACAGACGTTGCAGAGAACACGAAGAAAAATGGATAGCTAAGCAGAAAAGAGACCGAAATATGTGAAAGATGCATCAGATCATGAAATTTTGTTGAGAAATTATCTCAGGTGAGTGAAAAATTTCAAAGAAATCTGCGTTTCTGTTTCGGGCCGGTATTCATTTTCCGGCCG
This sequence comes from Quercus aquifolioides, assembly GCA_019022515.1. Taxonomy (NCBI): domain Eukaryota; kingdom Viridiplantae; phylum Streptophyta; class Magnoliopsida; order Fagales; family Fagaceae; genus Quercus; species Quercus aquifolioides. The sequence goes on from CM032333.1 coordinate 47,713,787, forward strand.
AAATCCGGTATTTTGGCCGGTACAGCCGGAACGCTTCCGGTAACGCCGGTATTTAAACCGGTACGGAATGAGGACGTTTCTGTACCGTTCCAGGCACCGGTACGAAAAATATCGGCCGTACCGGCCGGTACGGTACGAAACTGACTACATTGATTAAAAGACCCAATATTGGGTCATTTTAATGCATTTATTATCATCTATTTTGTTTAATTATAGTCAGCTTTTAATGGAATGTGCTTGCAATTTTAGTTCTCACGGTAGAAAGGTCCATATTCTCTACTTGTTGAAGTATTGGTTTAGCCCATTAAAACCAATATACTCGGTAATCTCTGACCTGTATATATACACCATTTTCTTGTGTTTGGCGTGACTCAAATGTGTGTGGTTTTGGGCCTTTTGGCCGAATAAGGGAGAAGACAGAGGGGAGCAAGGGAAGAGGTGTAGCTCTCCTTCCTCTCACACACAAACACTCCCTTTTTTGCATGGCTTCTTCCTTCTATTTTGATTCCTCATAAGGTATGTTGTGCTCCTATATTTTCTTACAAATTGTTAAAAATGCTATGTTAGGGTCATAGTTTTATGTAGTTGCTATATTATATGACAAAACACACTTTTCTTGTAATTAAGTTGATCTAAGTGGGTTTAAGATCATCATGAAGTACTTGAAGAAGTTTAGCAAGTGGTATTGCTGAAAACATGAAGAATACTAATGAAATTGCTCAAGAAAAGTTGAATCTACAAGTCCCGATGCCTAGCTCAATACCTTTGATCTATCGAGATTTAACTTTGACACCCGTCTCGATCTATCAAGCTAACAAAATTTCAGAATATAGCCTAGAACATTTTATTCTAAGATGTTACTTGTTTATGGGTTTGTGTAAACCTAATAGGAATATGAGAACCCATTTAAAAGAACCATTAAGCTCCTATTTCAATAAGGTGGTAGAAAAAGAAAACCAAAACCCTAATGCTTCATAAAGTTTTCTTATTTAAAACCCTAGCCTCCACCTTTTGAACTTATGAGTTTAGGGAAAAAAAAAAAGAATAAAGAGATCTTGCTGCGACTCTTATGTGCCTTTGGGTTCTGTGCATAGCAAAGTATTTGACATCAACAATTGAAAATCTTATTGGTGTTTTTTTGTGAAGCTGTTGCAAATCAATTGCAACAATCAAAAGGTTTGGCATGGAGTTAGTCACGTAGTAGGATTCGTGCAAAACAATTAGTCACTGATTGAGGATCTGTTCAAAGGGAAGAAGTCTTCTACAAGTCAAGTCCAATTGAGGATTGGAGCAAAGGTTCAACTGTAGGTTGGTATTTTCATATAGGCTAGAGTAGTAGCAAGATTTCTTATATTTGTAACCACTTGTTTTTTATTAGTGGATTCTTGAGAGTGGTGACCTGAAATTCATCTAGTAGGGTTTTTGCCTTGTGAAAGTTTTCTCCATTAGTCAACAAATCACAATGTCAAATTTAGTTTTTGCTACACTTTAGATTAGATTTGTGATTTGTTTATGACTTTACATTATTTGTAGAAAATCTGAATAATTAATCATCTTGGATAATTGAATCAATTAACCAGGTTCAATTTACAACCCAACATGCTAAAATAGATGCGAAAGAAAAAGCATGAAATAAACACAAGAACAAAAGGTTACGTGGTTCAGCTTAATAGCCTACATCCATGAAGGAAACCTTTAAGGGCTACATATTTATTATAAGAGTAAAGTACAAATCTGGTATTATAATAAACCCAACAACGATATTTATATTGGAATAAATTTTAAACTAATAAAACACTAACTATGGTTAATAGACCTATAGTACAATTAAGATACTTTACTTGCACGCAAATAGGATTGGGGTTGCCTATATGATTAATATATCTTTAAGACTCTAACCCAAAATATATGCTGGTGATGATAGAGAGTTAAAGAGTATTTTATCCGCTTTGGTTTTATGGGGCTTTGTTAAAGTTTTTCTATCCTGTTCTTTATGTTAAAAGAAAAAAGCTATCTTCTTTTAAGTAGTGTTAGTTTTAGACCCCTGGAAAAACACAGTGTTTAGCCTAATTTATTTTGAATCAAGTTTTCACTTAGATTAATTATCTAGATTTAGGTTACACGTTCATCACAATCAACATACACAGTGGAGATCTAGATAAAACAAGATGTGATGACCTAGGAAAACCAATGAAACAAACTAGTTTCAAGGTAAAAACTTGGAGGGAACTATCCCAAGAGAATAATCCACTATATCAAATTGAGATTTACAATTCAAGAATACCAATTCATAGTAAAGCTAACGCAGTTACCAAATTGAGCTATGAACCTCTCAAACTTCTTTGATGTTAACTTGCTCCAACATGAACCTCCAGTTCACGTCTTGATCTTTGGTATGCTTGATAGCTGAAACTTGACTAAAACTTTACTCCACTAGTACTAGCAATATGTGTGTGATCTTCAGTAGGTGCTTGAAAGAGTTAGAAGGTACAATAACCTCACAAATCTCATATGAGTAACTCTCAAGTCTTGAAAAACATGTATTAGGATTTTGCTTATATACCTAGTAAAATAGGGTTCAAACCCTAATTGTTACGCGAGTTGTTGAGCTTTATTTAAAATTCTACAGAGTCGTATCTCGATCGGTCGAGCCTTTCCTTCGATCGATCAAGCTCTTCAGTTTTTCAATTCAACTTTCTGCAGCTTATACATTCTTGTTTCTTGACTTGTATCACCTTGAATAATGTCTAAAACACTTCATAGACCCTAAGATCTAATTCTAAACAAGTTTTTGTTCTCAGTTTGCCAACATACAAAGTATTTAAAACCTAAATATTTATATCTAAATATTTAGAACCTAACCAAGTAGTTTATCTTTTGTTTTTGTTTCTAGACAGACAAATAACTAAACTCACAGTTTGAACCAATATGAAATCCGTCCAGAAAGTCAACTCCACCAACTCATCAGTAAGTCAAGTTTTCTCATCAACTTGCATATTTATATGTCCTTTTGCTAGTTTGTGGATTTCTACCACTTTCTTCTCAACATTGTACAATTCTTTTATCTTTCCCGTTTTTGCTTTATACTCCGTTTTTCTAATTCCTAGTTTCATTATTTAGTAAGTAAAAGTCCTTATTAATTTTTTTTTTAAAATAAATAAGAATATCGCATAAATTCTGAACAAGACATTTGTCTTGAGATATTAAATATCACCAAAAAAGTAGTTCAAATTCTTAAATTTTTTTTTTCTTTCCCTTCTTTTAACATCTTAGCTTATACCTTTCCTGTTTGATTTTTTATTTCTTCTTTCTCTTTTCTCCTATTTTCAAACAATGTCCTACAGATTAATCAAGTATATATAAAAAACCAAATCAGTTTCTCCATTTTTGTTTCCAGTAACCAAAAAATATTTAAAATAACATTTTTCCATTACCGTGGGAGAAAAAAAAAGTTATTTTACGGCCATTACAATATCTCACAATATTCTTACAATAAATGATATGTCAAACCATCATAAGTCCAAATTAATAAAATGAAATAAGAGTATTATGAAAATGTATTGAAATTTTGTTGTCTCTAAATTTTCTTGAAAAGAAAAATAAAGTTGCACAAAAATATGAATTTCACTGTGACAAAATAAAATTCCTAAGACAGGAGAGTGTAGACGGGAACATACCTAATCCGATATTTCTTACTTGAGTACTTTTTCCCTTTTCTGGTTTTTGGATGCTTACAGGAATTTGATTGATGTCATCAACCCCGGGAATGCGTATACCTTTCAGCAGAATTGACCAATGAATCTTGAGTAAAAAGTATATATATATATATATATATATATATATATATAACATTAGTAAAAGTAAAAAATTTTAATTTGTAATTTTATGACTATTTCAATGTTATTACGTAACCTTGTCGACATTATAATATTTACTTTTTATTTTTTTTAAAAAAACTTAAAGAAATATAATAAGAAGCGATCAACTGTTATATTTTAGTTGAAAACAATTAAAATCCACTAGACTAAAGCAACTTAACATTAAACAAATTTTGAATAATTTGGGTTTTGTATTTGTTAAATATATTCTATGAAAAAAAATACTATTTTGGTCCCTAAACTTTATCAAAAGTTTATTTTTCATCCTTAAAATTTAAGAAGTTCTCTTTTTGTCCCTAAACTATTAAAAAGTTTATCTTTTGTCCTTAAACTATTGAAAATGTTTTATTCATGTCCTTAAACTTTACCAAAAGTTTGTTTTTTATTCCAAAACTATTAAAAAAATTTATTTATTCATCCCTAATTTTGTCAGTAAACTATTGAAAAAACTCTTTATAAAATTTAGAGATGAAAATTTAGGGACCAAAATAGTATTTTACCCCATATTCTAAATTAGGATTAATTGTACTGATTCATCCTAAAATTATGGGGATCATTGCACTCCAATCTACTAAAACTTGCAATGCAATCACCACTCCATATTTTAAAAATTGCATGTCCAATTCACATGATCCTAATTCAATAAATTGTCCATTTTACCCATTAAATGAAAACTTTCACCCAGTACCAGTGTTGAGCACAAACACATTTCAAATAACAATTGGACAAAGTTTAGATACAAAATGGGTTTGTAGCCTAAGGCTACAAACTTACTTATTGGAGCTGAACTTTGAAAAATCCATCATTGGATTACATCTTCTTCTTATATCCTCCATACTTACAAAATTTCAAAAAAAATTAAGATTAATAGTTATGTCATCAATAAATTGTTTAAATTGCAAGTTTTTGTAGTTTAAAATTATGCATAATATATAAACTTATAGATAATATAGTAAATAATATCTGATTGACACAAAATTTAACATGTGTATTAAGAGCATATAGAACATGCAATTCAACAATTAGATCTTTAAAATATGTAGCAATATTTATTTTATTGAGTATAGTTGTAGCCTTAGGCTACAACAAGTTTTGTAACTAAACTTTGTTCATAACAATTCACGTAATAATTTTAATATATCTACTAAGTGGTAAGAGCTCTTCTATTTATGAGGATAAAAACTTTTACATGTATAAAATAAAGGGTAAAAGGATCTACCGTCTAAGGGCAAAGGCCATTCATACGGTGTGATTGCAAATTACAAGACATAATTTTTATTGTATAAACTATCATCATTTCGCGTTGTGGCTTCAATATTCACAACAACAAAAAATTTGAGGTTCGAATCCTAAGTATACTTAACACTGATTAGTATCATTATGAGGTGTTAAATTTTTATCAAATCTACAAAAAAACTATCATTATTCGCCCACGTGTGAGGTATGGGTTTATTAAAAAATCATATGCAAATTAAAGAAAATATTTCACAATATTCATAAAAAATGAACAATAAAATAGTCAATGAAAACAATTGAAAACATACTTTTTTTTTTTTTTTTGGTAAATGAAAACATACTTTAAATTATATGATGGAAGCATATATATTGTATAGAATTGAATATTTCGTCAAACATGAAAATAAAAAGATAAATAATTAAAATAAGTTACACTTAACAAAATTATACATAATCTTAATAGAAATTTAGACGTCTTGGAACTTTGATATGCAACAGAGTAAGTAGAATTAACTTCATATATTTATATACATATAATCGAATATGTATAGAATATGATTTTAATACTTATGAATGAAATATGTATTGCTAAACTTTCCTATGCATTGTACATGTTAGAAACTAGTTGTAAAACATAATGTTGAGCAATTAAGGGTTGAGGATCAGTGGTTTCAAATTTTTGTTTAGGCTTGGCTATTATATTTTAAATTTTTATTTGTCAACACTAATTATTTTTTGGTTAGTTAGGTAAATATTGGAAATATAATGAGATAATGTATATCATTTATTTAATTAGTAGATTATGGAAAAGTAAACTATGTAGCATACGACCTTTCGGTCATAAACATTATTAAAACAAAATTTTTAAGCAAAATGAAAGATAATTTCCTAATAAGACTCATTAATATTATATTATATAGATAAAGTAAAATTGCTGCAAAATTTAATGTGAAATAAATTATAGATCATTTTCAGAATTTAAAAAATGTCAAATTCCATATTTTAAAAAGAATAAATAGAAATGTATAAGGAAAATTTATTTTTTGTATTTTTATTTTATTTATTCCTTTTTAATATATAGTGAATATATGTTAGTTTGAATTTGAATTTGTTAATTTAGTTTTAAATGATATATTTATTCTTTTTATTTTATTTTATGTATGACATAAAATCCTAATTTGTTCTCTTTGCAATATTGTTTAGTGCTGCAGTTAGTATTATAAATTAAATCCATCCTTTTCAAAAAAAATAAAAAAAATAAAAATAAATCCATCCAAGGTGTGTGCAAAATAGCAAAATAATTTAATAGGCAGTAGATAATAGAGAGTGAGACTCACAGTTATAGATCCATTGTTTCCAAGATATGAGTTGATTTTCACTCGTATATGGAAAAGACATGCTAGCTAATGCCAGCACAGGGGACTCCTCCTCGATATCTAAAGCAGTCACCAAAGTAGGGAATTTTTCCAGCACATCCAAAGCCATATCTATTGAGTTGCAAACAGAAGGAACTAATTGAAAGGGAATCATAGCTAATATTTGAAAGCATAGAAATAATGAGTTATTGTCAAATAATAATAATAATAATAATAACAAGTGTATAGTCAAATTTAATTAAACTTCTTACCAAAAATTTTTGAATAAATGCATCGAGTAACAAACGTAGCACCATTTACACTGCCCTTTCCAGGACTTAGACTTCCTGGAGGAGTTACAGAATAGAGATATTGAGCCGTAGCTATTGAATTGGAGTTACGCGTAAGAGCCATCACGACTGGAATGAGACTGTCAAATTTGTTTCCGTTTCTGATGCTAAGTAACATTGGACACTTTTCAACTATGCATTTTGCCATCTCGGTGTTTCCAACAAGAGCACAACAACCAAGAACCGTATTACCATCTTTATCCGTCATTCTTAATTTGTCTGTGGGTAACATGTTTACCAACTCCTTCACAATATGCAGATGTCCAGCAATGATAGCATTGTGTAAAGCCGTACTTCTTGTATTTGAAATTATTGCACTCTCTGCCCCCGGATTGGAAGTAATGAACTGATTAGCTGCGGCCCAATTACCGTCACGAAGATACTGCTTAAATAATACATACTTACGGAGTTCACAGTTCTCTCTCCCTGCAAAGTTTTTAACAAAATATTTAGAGTATCTAACAGCAATTACAAGATTTTTGATCTACATTTCAACTTATACCTCTTGATGTTTTCAATAGAAACAGTTATGGATCAAACCTCCCGATTATCAAATTATAAAAAACAAGAAGAAAAATAGCACTAAAAGAATAATCTTATTTGCACGAGGGTTATACCCTAAACTCCACCCAAAATACATATAGTGCAAATTAAGTGAAGATATAACTTTTTTTAAAAAAAATTCCATAGTTGGGGCTTGGAAAGAGGGGGAATGTGAACTTTGAATATCACTGTTAGAAATATCAAGAGATTTTAATCGAGTTACAAGACTCTTGACGTGATGATATAGTTTTTATTGTTGACAAAATCAAATAAAAATGATTTTATTAATAAATTAAAATTTTTAATATTGTGAATTGTATCATTGTCTTTCATGGATTGTATCATTTTTAATATCATTGTCTTGCGGATTAAGCCTCTTTTAGAATGTTTGAGCATGTTCATTTTCAAGAGATAGAAGAGAGATTCTTCTCAAAAAAGAAAAAAAAAAAAAAAAAAAAGAGATAGAAGAGAGATAGCTACTATCCTGAACAAGAACAAATTAAAAGAGAGGGAGCTACCTTCTGATTTGTAAAATTTGGCCAAGATATCCCAAGCATTTTGGGCAGTTCCGGCAGGAAACAGAGAGCTATAAAATGCAGAGGACGATTCCCTGATCAAATATAAAGCTATGGCATCCTTCTTGCTCCAAGCATTAAAGGCAATTTCATCATCTTCGGGTTTCGGAGGTTGGGTGGCTGCTTCAACGATGTCCCAAAGATCGCAAGCCTTCAAATAGGCTTTCATCCGGACGCTCCAAGCCACATAATCATATTCCTCAGGAACTAAATGTAGAAGAACAGAAATTAAATATATTATGTTACGAAACTGGTTCTGTGAAGATGTTATAAATTGCATTTCATAATTCATAGAATTTAGATAATATAATGTTTTGCTAAAGTTGTCTTTTCCATAAATTAGAGAATAAATTGATAGATTACCTTGTTGGTGCTTTAATATATATCTCCTAATAATATAAATAAATTAGTAACATTAATTTCACAAGTTTAAGGTGACGGAGTTGAGGAGCGTATCAGGTCTCTTAAGAAGACAACCGCCGAAGAAAAAATATACAAATGTTCATATGTGCATGTGCATATATATATATATATATATATTAGAAAAAAATATATCTTAATATTTTGATATTAGAATAGATTATAACTTATTAATATGCACTTACATTGATAGTTTGGGGATGGAGGGAATTGAACTACAAAACTCTTAGCATTACATAACTTATATATATATTGCAAACAACATTATTCGATACGTAATTACATAACTTATAAATAGTATTGATATGCATGAACAACCATTTCAATACTATTTTATTGTAACATTAAATCTTACCTATTTTGTTAATATTCCTTTGATCATTAGCTATAGTTAATTTAATATTTTGATTCTCAATCAAATATGGACAAACAATTGAAATCTTAAATGAAGAAAAAATTGTCGTACAATTATATATGTTCATAAATTAAACTTATAACTCATAAGTTAAGTAAATAAAAAGAAAAAATGCCGATAGAATGAATTAAGTCATTAAAACCAGTACGTACTACTAATTTCAAAGTTTGAGAAGGTAAGGAAAAAAAAAAAGTTGTTCTTGTAGTTGGTTGGTGTGTATATATATATTTGAGGTTTTATTGTTTGATTAGTTGGTAATAACCAAATAACTAATAACAACAGTTGTTTTGGTTGGTTTAGACCTCTCCTTGGCCTAGGTGTGTACTAACTGTTAACTGCCAAGGGTAACAGCAGACTCAGCAGTGATGCGTGTTTGAGTTGTTTTTCTTTTTTATGAAAACGTTAAAATGCTAACCATTAGAATAAAGTTAAATCACTTTTATATATATATATATATATATATATATATATATATTTGCATGTGCATTTCAAAGAGAGATCTAGAGATACCTATGAAACTACTTTTGGGGAGTGTACATATTGCTGCCAAAGTATCCCAAGCAATTTTGGCAGAAGTAATCTTCCAAATCGCCCACTTTAAGGGGCCTTCGCCAGAATATCGGATCACTCCTAAAGCCATGGCATTCTTTTCGGACCAAGCCTTAAAAGCTGCTTCATCATTTTCTACTTTGGGAGCTTCATCGTTTCCTTCGACAATGTCCCAGAGCTGTTGATTTGCCAATTTGGTTTTCACTTGAAGACTCCAATCCAAATAATTGTCCGCATCCTCAAGATTTTTAAAAACATCTGCATAGGTTATAATATTAGAATTAGAGTAGATTATAACCTGTAAACATATTGCATAACTTATATTGATAGTTGGAAGTGAGGGGAATTGAATCTTGAATAGCTCCTTTAGAAATAGTTAGATGTTCTAGTTGAGCGAAAAAATTCTTGGCATTGCATAATCTATAAATACATTGCAAACAAAATTATTTGGTAAATAATTTTTGAAGATAACTTATTATCTTATTTATTAAATCCTAATGAGCATATACATGTACAAAATTAATATCAATACTATTTAATTTTAAATTTTTTACATTAAATCAACATATATTATAAGTATGGGAAGGCAATTCACAGTGGAACAACCAAGCAAGAGATTAAATCAAGACTGATAAGATTGTATTGATAGCAAAGATCCTTAGAGCATTTACATTAGTGGATGTATAATAGAAAATGTGTCAAATTGATAAATTTTTCTTCAAGAACTCTCCATATCAAACTATATAAAACACTATGGATTTCCATTTTTGCTAAACTAATTACACCGTTACTCTAGCTTTGTATTTTACTTTTTAAATAATTTTTTCTCTCAATACTCGCAACAAACTCTCTTTCTTCTCCCTTGAATCTCTTCCTCTACTCTCTTCCTTCTCCATCTCCTCTTAAATCTCAACAAAATGCTCTACAAATCATCAAGTTCATCAAACACATCCTAAATCTAGATCTCAAACACATCAAAGTCATATACAAAATCATATGAGTTGTCAAACCCTTATACAAACCCGTGTGAATCATCAAAGAAGAAAAAGGGAATAAAAAAAGATGCAGCCTAGAAGAAGAAAAGGCAGTGGCAATAGTAGAAAAAGGAAACGAAGGTCTAGCCACAAAGGTTCGCCTTTGTGGTGGCCATGTGAGCTTCGGTAAAACAATGATAAAAAAATGAATAAAAAATAATTATTTAAATAAAATGGAGTGTATAACAGAAAATTTGGTGTGAGCGTTTTGTAAAAGTAGTTGTGTAATATAGAAAAAGTAGGTTCTTATGCTAAAATAGATAGAAAAATTTAGACAAACTACTGTAAATGCTCTTATATTCCTTTTGGACCTAGCAGAAGAAAATTATTACAAGTTAGGATTTACAATTCACACTTTTTCTCTCTCTAATATTTTTATCCCCTCTTATGATGGTAAAAGGGCTCTATTTATACATGTTGGGACCTTCTCTCTCCTATCATTTGTATGGTGGAGGAATGGGGAGGATAATACGTGACCCATTAGAGGTATCCTCCCTTCTAATGAAAAAGTAATTGGGTGGATGCGTGGTGGGCACTGTTCTGACAAGTCACTTAGTATCAAATGCCTCCTGATTGGTAGGTGTAGTCATTTAATGTAGAGGTGAAGGTTGCTAGGTTAGGCGCTACCTTCCTTGATTCATCAGCTGTATTTCTCTGATGGTTTTCAAGTACTTGGCTATCCCTTGATTAGATCATATTCTTGGTCACGGGCTGAGGATAAGATTCACCTCAACCATGTGCCTAAAGAGAGAGGGGTTTTTTAGTAAACCGGACCTTATTACCCACTAAGGTCCCTTCAATGCTTGGATCACTCCTTCTGTAACTACCTCGGGCTGGACCTATTGCTTCCCCTTTTTTTATTTTATTCTTATGGCCTTTGAGCCCATGGGCCTCTTGTACTTAATCCATTCCCCATGTACCTATTTAGTTACTCCTTCAATCATTAACTAAATATATAGCCGAAATTGAAAAAAAAAATTCAATTAGATTCTAAAATTAAATTCTAATTTTGAACCAAGTGTCAAATAAATTTTTTAATTTTGATACAAGTATTTATCACGAACTGCAACAATTGAGAGTTTTATTAGTTTTAAATTAAATGTAGCATCACTTTCAATAAGAACTATTTCCATTTTAAATATAATAATTCTATAGCATATTGAACTTTTAGTTTTAAAACTTTAATTTATTTTATGACAATAGACAACAAATTCTTTTTAAAAGAACCTTATTATTCGAAAGAGAGAATATTGTTTTGTATATGAATTAAGTAAGAGTTAGGCCCCTTTGCAGCGGTATTTTGGGTTAAGTAATATGTTTGAGCATAGTAAGAGAGTGTAATTCAGTGTGTGTGTGTGTGTGTGTGTTTAATAGTTAGTTTGTTTCTCCCAAAAACAAAAAAGTAAGATAACTCAAGAATAAAATCTTCCTAAAAATATAATTAAAAAACTTAAACTGTAATTTATTGCATTGTAATAGAAAAAATTATGTTAAGAAGTAAGATAATAATTTTTTTCTAGAATAAAATTCACAAGCATGAACAATTTGCATTTTCTACTAAATAATATTTTTACAAGATTTTTTAAGAATTAAAAAATAAATATTATAATGAACATAATAAAGCTTATGTGTATGACTTATAAAATGCATCTAATTACATATTTAAAAATATACTAATGCATATGCATGAAGCTACATGCTAATTAAATGCATTAAAAAAATGCCAATAGAATCAATTAATTCATTTATGGCCTGTTTGGATAAAGGGGGAAAGGAGGGGGAGTGAAGGGGAGTAAAGTAAAGTTGGCTAAAAATAAGCTAATTTTGTGCTAAATTTACTCTACTCTACTCCCCATCTCTCTCCCTCAATCCAAACGGACCATAAAACCAGTACCACTGATTCAGAGTTAAGCAGGTATCCTAGAAAATATAGTTGGTGTAATCAGTTGGTATATATATATATATATATATATATATAATTGAGGTTTTATTGTTTGGTTGGTAATAACTACAGTTGTTTTGCTTGGTTTAGACCGCAGGTTGGCCTAGGTCTTTCATGCTTGATATATATATATATATATATATATATATATATTTATTTATTTAAGTTAGAAATGTTCAACCATGTGCATTTTAGAAAGAGATCTAGAGATACCTTTGTAACTACTTATGGGGAGTTTGCAAATTGCAGCCAAAGTATGCCAAGCAATTTTGGCCGAAGTAATCATCTCAATCGTCCAACATAAACGCCCTCCGCATGAATAACGGATCACTCCTAAAGCCATGGCATTCTTCTCGGACCAAGCCTGAGAAGCAGCTTCATCAGTTTCTGCCTTGAGAATTTCATCAGTTCCTTCCACAATGTCCCAGAGCTGTCGATCTGTCAATTTGGTTTTCACTTGAATACTCCAATCCATATAATTGTCTATGTCCTCAAGACGTTTAAAACCAGCTGCAGTCGGGGTAGACATTGATACCATGTTTAAATCTGTGAATACATCCGCTTGCTGTTAGGAGCATATATATATACAACATTGATAAAAGGAAGATTCGTTATGTATCAAATTATCAATGACAGTTACTTGATTGAGTTCCCTAAGCTACTTGCAGACTACTAACTAATGTAATGTGCTACTTTTAAAATTTTCCTAGATCAATAAAATATTTTCTCATGAAAAAAAAAAAAAAAAAAAAAAAGAGAGAATATACTAGGATTAGGACCCCAATATACCAAGTACACCCATTTGTCTTAATTTTTTAATATCAAAATTAGAATAGGATATAACTTGTAAACATATTTACATAACTTAAATAGATAGTTGGTAGGAAGAGAAGTGAATGTCTTTATTGGAATTATCAGGAACTCCTAGTTGAGCTGCGAGACTTTTGACATTATTGCATAACTTATAAATATATTGTAAAAATAATATTCAATACAAAATTTTTGAAGAAAGCGTATTATCTTATTAAATCCTAATGAGCATATACATGTACTAAAATATCAATACTATTTTGTTGTAACATTAAATTTGACTTATTTAGTGAGTTTCAATTAACTCAACTAGTAAGATTTTTTATGGTTAAATAAGAGATCTAGAGTTCAATCTCTACTTATACCAAAAATCGATTAGTGTGTTAGTCCGATGATAAAAAACACAATAATCAGAAGTAAATTTCATAGGTTGAAACTTTATAAAAAAAAATTGACTTATTTAGTTATTCCTTTGATTATTAATTATAATTAATTTAGTATTTTGATTCACAATCAAATATGGACAAACAATTGAAAACTTAAATAAAGAAAAAATATGTGTACAATTCTATATGTCCACACATCAAACTTATAACTATAAGTTAAGTGAATTAAAAAAAATTCCAATAGAATTAATTAAGTCATTAAAATCAGTTCTTTTGATTCAAAGTTAAGTAGGTAACATAGAAAGTAATTTTTATTACAAAGCAAGGTCGACTTAAGTCATTGTGGGGCTAAGGCTACTATTTTAAGTGGGGTCTATTCTTATATTTTGAACATTAATAAAATATTTATTTAACTTTTGGACTTTTTTCATTTGAAGTCTAAATTTTTAGACATAAAATTTTGAATTAAAAAGAATCAATAGTATTATTCAATGACTATATACAACTAAAATAAGCATTGCCTAATGAGTGAAGCAACCAAATAGTAAAAAATTATGATTGAAAAATTTTAACAAAATTATATATTTAATTTCTCAAAATAAAATTTTAGAATAAATTTATTTACTAGTGGGAGAATAATAAGTTCTACACTAAAAAACTAAGAAGAAAAAAATAGTCATTGTAACATCTAATGAAAAAAAAAAAAAAAATCTTTTTTTAGTTTATCTTTGATAAAAAAAAAATTTATTTTTTATTTATTGGTGAATATTTTGAACTTAATTAATTCTCTTATTGGTATATTGATAGATCTATTAATAAAAATTTAAGGGTCTTTTTTCATTGGGGGCCTTATATTATAATATACTTTTTATACTGTTTATATATTATAATTGTCTTACATTAAAAATGTTTGAGCATGTGCATTTTAGAGAGAGATCTAGAGATACCTATGAAACTAGTTTTGTAGAGTGCGCATATTGCTGCCAAAGTATCCCAAGCAATTTTGGCCGAGGTAATCTTCCCAATAGCCGAATTAAAAGGCCATCCGCATGAATTCCGGATCACTCGTAAAGCCATGGCATTCTTTTCGGACCAAGCCTTAAAAGCAGCTTCATCATTTTTTGCTTTGGGTGGCTCATTAGTTCCTTCCACAATGTCCCAGAGATGTTGATCCGTCAATCTGTTTTTCACTTGAAGACTCCAGTCCAAATAATTGTTTGGGTCCCAAAGAATTGTATTGACAAGTGCAGTCGGGGCAGACTTTGGTGCCATGTTTAAATCTGTGAATACATCCGCTTGCTATTAGGAAGATATATACAACATTGATAAAAGGAAGATTTGTTTTGCTTCAGTGATAGTTGCTTGATTGACAACCCTAAGCTACTTTTAGGGAGTATAGGCTACTAACTAATGTAATGCTTAATCATTTGCTACTTTTTAATTTTTCATGATTAATATAGGATTAGGTTCCTAATATGCTAAGTACACACATAAGCCCTAATGGCTAAAAGAAGGAAAATGGAAAGGCATTTTAATTGAATGATGATAAGTAAAGTCGCTTAAAAAATCCTAACGCAATTTATTGAAATAAGAGCTTCTTTTTTTTCTTCAAGTAATTCTATAAACACAAACTTTTTTACAAATTATTGATAAGGAAAAATTCTTATTGATTCTCCTTTAAACCGATTATTGATATCACTTTTTACTTCCTAATAAACACTCACCATATTAGCAATTTATCAAAAAATTTGTAAACTAATTTGCAACTTTATTATTTTCCTTTCTTTTTTTTTTTTTTTTCTTTTTTTTTTTGTGAGTAAAACAAAAGCCTAACACAAAGTTCAATTTGTTTAATAGAATCTCTAGCAACCTATAAAGTAGTGTTGTACTTATCCACTTAGCATTAAAACAAGAGGATTTAGGGTGTCAAAGCACTCACATTAGAGAGTGTATAATGGAAAATGTGTCAAATTTACACATTTTTTTACAAGAACTACCCACATCAAGCCAAAATTGTGTAAATATGCATTATTGCTATGATAACTGTATAAATTTACACTAACACTATTCATTTTGCATATAGTTTTTTTTTTTTTTTCTTTACATATCTTGAATATGAAGGAAAATAGTGTATAATTATTGTTGTGTGTGAAGAAAGATAAACAAATAAAAAAAATCAAGAAAATTTAATATTTTAATAAAATGTAGCATAAAGTATATAATCTAATATATGCTGTTTTAAAAAGTAAGTTCTTATTCTAAAATAAACATGAATTTTTGCATGAATCAATGCAAATGCTCTTAGAACCATATTTTTAGGTTTTTAATCATGAACAATTGTAATGTTTAGAAATTAGTTTGTCTAGATAAATTAGCATCAGATTATATTTGATCAACACAAATTAGGTTCAAAATAGTGGAAGACTAAAAAATGCAAAAATAATTTGCTAGAGACCACGAAAGAAGTTTGGCTCTAATACCAAGTTGAATATTAACTCGGATACTTTGTTGAATATACTAAAATAGATATAGAAGTAGAAGCATATAATAGAGAATACAAAAACACGAGAGTTGTGTAGCTACATCTTAATTATATGAGAGTCTAGTATAAATCATTTATTACAATGAACCTAACATGAGTATATATAATAGGCTAAAACTTAAACTAACCATACACTAAATATGGTGAATAGAATTTTAGTACAAGTAAAAAAGTTGGATTGTACACAAAGTAGGATTGGCCTTAGCCATATGTTTATATCTCTAACAGTCATAACTACTTTAATAAAATTAGAAATTGGGCTGATTTGACCCAATAGATCATCCACATGGGTTATCTGATAAGTAAGTTTAAATTTAAACTAATTGATATTGATTAAAAATTATAGTGAGTGAACATACGTATAGTTTTTGAGTGTTATTTCAAAATTAATAAGCCATCTCTCTGGAACATCATTTACTATTCCCTAGAATTTAGAGTGTGGAAAGTGTTCTCTCAAAATAAGCCATCTCTCTGAAACACCATTTACTGTTCCCTAGAATTTGGAGTGTGGAAATTATGAGAGACTCTAGTAGCCTCTCCAGCCACTTGGAGGTGTTCCACAAAAGAGAAGAGATCGTGAGGAGTTAGTAAAGCAAACAAAGACAAGATCCGGCAATTTGGATCCATTCCACCAAAAGTATGCGTCTATATAACCCATAGTATTTTTTCTTTAACATTAGTATCAGAGCCATTTTATGCTTGTTTTCACTCCTAAATGATGCCATGATCTCTGAAATATATAATCCTATATGCATGTTAAAAAATATTAAAAGTTTAAGTAATTTTTAATTTTCAGATCTGTATTTTTTGAGGTATGTTATGGCATGTAAAGAGAGAAATAAATAAATAAATAAACTGTAATTTTAAATATTTACATAAAATCTGAAAAAATTGATGTCTTAGGTTGAAGCGGATGAACCATAAAAAGATGAGAGATGCTACGTCTACAACATTTCTACAACATTTTTACAACAAATCACAGGTGGTTAGTTGTTATTGGTTCAAATTTGAAACTAACACTAAGATTACTTTTTTGCCCCAACAATAACAACCAATAACAACCTGCCACTTAGGAAATGTTGTAAAAATGTTGTAGAAATGTTGTAGACATAGCATTTCTCTAAAAAGATATATAGTTTTTTCACGCTGGTATGAATTGTTTGTACCATACGTGTTTTTAACCAAAAACTTATGTATCCCGCTACGTGATAGATTATCTATAAAATTTATATAAAAAAAGAAAAAGAAAAAAAGACGGATGTTAGTGTATTAGTTACGCTTAAACACAACTAGCTAGTTATCCTTGTTTCTTTTTAACAAGGATATTGTGCAAGGCCACGTTGGTGTATTAGTTACACGTTATACTAGTTGTTTCCTTCAACAAGGAAATTGTGCAAACATAAGCCACACGCCTCTGGTTGTGGATTTCGTAATTATTGCTTATGTAGCAATGAGTTAGAACACATATTGAAAGGTTATGTGAAAAATCTAATGTTATAACATGCACAGTGGGCTGTTATTTTAATTTATAGTAATGTTATAAATATTCTTAATCTTGTTTAGACCTCATTTTTTCTAGTGTGACATATTTTTAATATATGTAATTGTGGTGGCATTTTTTTTAAATGTGATGTTAAAATAAAATTGTGAAAATATGAGAAAATTGTGAAATTAGTTTTCTAATTTTCTTTACAATCATGCATGGAATTTATTTAACCTTTGAAATAATTTATGATGTCTTTTTAACATATTGTGATATGATTGAATTGATATATATATATATATATATATATATATATAAATGCATTAACCTAATGTATTATGTGATGAATATGTGTCCTAAGGTTTGTGAGACTCTTTGGCTCATCTCTATGATTAGAGATTGATGCATGTATGTTTTCTAGAGAAATTGGATGGAGATTGTACTGGTAATATGTTATACAAAATGTATATTTTTATTTATTGTTATTATGGATGGATAAGACAATTCTTGAAATTATTTAGTAACGTGGCATCCCAAAATTTTCAATTACAAATAGAATCTTTTAGTAGGGTTCTGGGATATTTAATTTTTGGGCCAGTGTTTTTTGGCTATTTATCTTTGGGCCATTGTTTTTGGCAATGTAATTTTAAAGCTATGTAATTTAATTTTGGAAGCCATGTAAGGGGATGTGTTTCACAGTTACCAATAATTTTCAAATTTTGTCTTAGCATGTTGTATGGAATTACCAATAGGGCTTAAAGTGGAGCCTATGCACAATGTGTTGTGCACAAAGATGTTTGGATACATGTTATATGCATGATTTGATATGTGGATGATGAGATGTTTTATTCCTCACAAAATTTTATTTAAAATCAATTAGATGTGTTATTCCAATTTACATAGTGAGAGATGATTATGAGCTTAGCAAAATTTTCGATCTCACTATGTAGAAAGGAATATCATGGTCTAGTTGGATTTTTGGAAATAAAATTAAATATTTGCTTAATGAACAAGAGGTCCTTGAAACCCTAACCAATGTGATGATGCAACCTGAAAATGGGAATACTGTCCAATATCGCTGTAACTTAGAGGCCTATGAGTCTTGTGTTAAGAAAGATCATTGTGCACACTTCACTATGCTAAGTAGCATGCACAATGATCTAATTGGAGAGTTTGAGGACTACCCAAATGCCCAAGAGATGTGGAACCAGCTTAAGATTGCATATGGAGGGACTTCAGCAACTAGGTTATGAGCTCTTACTTTGAAGTTTGAGCAATATGTTATGGATTCAAAACATAGCATAGCTGAGCATCTAAGGACGATGTCTACCTTGATCTATGACCTAAAGGTTGCTGGCAATAATCTCTGAGATGAATAGCAGGTTACAACGGTGATACATTCACTACTTGATCCTACTTAGGGGCAAAGGAAGCTTGTTTTGACACATAGTGAGAATATCAAGACTTTTGCTAATATTTCTTGTCATCTCGAGCTTAAGGCAGAACACATAGGGGCGCACCAAAACACCCTCTTTATCGCCCAATCTAGGCAGCGGAAGGCATTCAAGCCTAAATGCAATAGACAAGGGAGGAATGCCAAAGGAGCTAGTAACCTTGGGCCTAGAGAAGGCAAGATAGCAAAGCGCCGAAAGGGCAAGCGTGCTAAAAAGGACAAGGCAAAGTTCAAAAGTTATAACTGTGGTAAGAAGGTTCACTTTGCTTGTGAGTGCACTGAGCCAAAGAAGGTATCCATTCTTAACAACTCTGCTATTACTTATGTTTGCACACATGTTTTTGTTGCTCATACTATTCCTGGGTGGATTGTAGATTCAGGAGCAACCAAACATATAGTTAGAGATAGAGTTGGGTATGTGGATTACAAAAAAAATACTAATAGGCAGACAGTATGTCATTTTGGGTAACGGAACTCAAGAAGAAGTCATAAGAGTTGGAACCTACCAGATCAAATTGCATTTGGGACGTATGTTACTTCTTCATTATGTGCCTCATGCACCTGGTGTCCAATGTAGTTTCCAATTCGATGGTCTTCAGTTGGATTTTTATTTAAATAAAACCTTGTATGGACATGGTTTTTTATCTAATGATTTCTTTATGTTGGATTTAGATCATTCCTCCTTTTCTTTTATTGCTCATAATGATGATGTTTCTAATTCTGTTATATGGCATGCTAGACTTGGACATATAGGAAAAAATAAATTGGCTAGACTAGCTAGAGAATGCCTATTGGGGTCTATTGCTAATGTAAGCCTACCTATGTGTGAACCTTGTCTAGTTGGAAAGGCCTATAAGAAGCCTTTTGGTAAGGCTCCAAGGGCAACTCATCCTTTGGAATTAGTCCATTCGAACATTAGTGGACCTATGAATGTTAAGGCATGCCATGACACCTCTTATTTTCTCACATTTATAGATGACTATTCACGTTTCAATTATGTCTATCTGATCTTCCATCACTTTGAAGCATTAGATTGCTTTAAGCACTTTATGGCAGAGTTTGAAAATCAAAAAGAAAGGAACCTAAAGGTTTTTCGAACTAATAGGGGTAGCGAATATTTGTCTCAACAGTTTCAGGGACTGCGTGAGGAAAAAGGGATACGCAGGCAATTGACGACTCCTGGTACTCCACATAAAAATGGTATTGCAGAGAGAAGGAGTCGTACTCTATTAGAGATGGTTAGATTGATGATGGCACAAGCTAACCTTCCAATTTCGTTTTGGGGGGATGCATTGTTGACTACTACCTACATCCTTAACCGTGTGCCTTCTAAGTCAGTTCCCACGACACCATATGAGTTATGGAATGGTGCAAAACCTAATTTAGGGAACTTGCGACATTGGGGTTGTGCAGGTTTTGTTAACAGTACTTCCCATAAGTATGGGAAATTAGGCCCTAGAGCAAGTAATAAAATATTTATAAGATATTTAGAAAGCTCAAAGGCATATGTAATGTATGGTGAACATTTTGATGGTGGAATGACTGAGATAGAGTCTCGTGATGTCAATTGCATTGAAGATGATTTTCCAAGCATCAGTGAAGCAAAATAAAATCTTCAGCTTTATGAGCTGCAAGAACTTGAAGGTGTCATACCATCTTTGGACGAGGGTGGAGAATCACAACTTCATCATGAAATCGCCAAAGATAGTAGGAGTGATTTGGCTCCTAGTGGGAGCAAACCACTAGATAGTGACACACAAGGATCCAAGGTATGTAGAAGTGAATGGTGAACTATTCCCCATCGTCATTTTGAGATTGAGGGAGAATCTTTCATATGTGCTTCACTAGACCCTAATGAGCCTGCTTCCTATAAGGAAGCTTTAGCTTCACTTGATTCACATGAATGGCTAGTTGCTATGGGGGATGAGATGGATTCTATAGCAAAGAATCAAGTTTGGGAGTTGGTTGACCTTTCGCTTGGGTGCAAGACCGTTGGAAACAAATGGGTTTTAAAAATAAAGCGCAAGGCAGATGGATCAATTAACAAATATATGGCCTGTCTCGTGGCGAATGGCTATTCCCAAAGAGAAGGGATAGACTATAAAGAGACTTTCTTCCCAATAATGAGATTTTTCTCTATTTGCCTTATTCTAGCTATTGTTGCACATTTGGATTTGGAACTCTTCCAAATGGATGTAAAGATTGCATTTCTCAATGGAGAACTAGACGAGGATATCTATATGGATCAACCTATTAGCTTTAAGGTCAAGGAACAAGAGCGTAAAGTGTGCCGCCTTAAACGTTCCATTTATGGCCTAAAGCAAGCGTCTAGACAATGGTATTTCAAATTTTATAAGGCTATTATTTCGATTGGTTTCTAAATGATAGAAGAGGACCATTGTGTATGTCAAACGATTAGGAAAGAGTTTGCTTATCATGTCTGTGTATGTGGATGACATTTTGTTGGCTGGAAATGATATGGAGATGATTGTCACCACCAAAGGTGGTTGTCCTCTATTTTTGAAATGAAGGACATGGGAGAGGCTAATTATGTGCTTGGAGTTAAGATCTTGAGGGATCGCTCAAAAAAGCTTCTTGGTTTGTCTCAAGAAACTTACATAAAGATGATCTTAGAGCGATTCTGTATGCATAATTCAAAACCCATAGACACTCCAATTGAGAAGGGACATACATTATTCCTTGAAGATTTCCCTAAATTAGAAAAGGAAAAGAGAGTAATGGCAAGAGTTCCCTACGCAAGTGCAGTTAGAAGTCTGATGTATGCTATGTTGTGTACTCAACCAGACATTTGTTTTGCAATTGGTATGGTTAATCGTTATCAAAGTAATCCAAGACCTATTCATTGCCAAGCAGTAGAGGATTTTTAATACCTTCGTGGGGCATCAAATCTCATTCTTTGCTATCAGGGTGGAGATTTGAGATTGAGAGGTTATTCTGATGCTGACTGGGCTAGTGATAGAGATGAGCGCAAGTCCACTACAGGTTATACACTCCTACTTAATGGTGCAGTAAGAAACAGTCTTGCATTGCTTTTTCCACAATGGAGTCTGAGTATGTTGCTTGTTCAGCAGTAGCACAAGAAGCTGTTTGGTTGAAGAGATTCTTCCAAAGCCTAAGGGTAACATCTCTTGCAAATAAAGCTGTAAAGATATACTATATAGTATGGCAACCTTGGCTTATGCCAATGATCCTAAGTACCATGGAAAAAAGCAAACATATAATACAAACTCGTTATAACTTCATACGTCTTGCTATTATACAAGGAGAGGTAATTCTTCAACATATCTCCCCTAGCAGGATGGTGGTTAATCCATTTACTAAAGCCATTGCTAGAGATGCCTTTCAGGCTCATGTAAGGAGTTTGAGACTTTGTAGGATTTGATATGTTTTTAGATACCTTATGGATATTTATGTTTATTCGTACTTTATGCAATAATGGTGTTATTTATTTTGATTCATCTTGTGATGTGGTTGATATTGAATACTGAGCACACATTATTTAAGAATATGTCACCAAGCTTAGATTGGTCTACTCACAGGGACAATCACCCTAGCGCTTGAGTAGCGAGCAGGATGAGACGTAGTAATCACTTTGATTTTCTCTAAATCAAGTTAGTGGTCATCTTAATGCTTAGGGATGCGTGCAAGATATTATAATGAATGTCGCCTTAGCTGGGCTAAGATGAGACTTATGGGAGTCGCACTTGAAGTGTATCCACAACTTCATGAAGCTTGAATAAAGCCAAATGTGAGATCTTGGATTGGAACTTGATGTGTAACTGTGCTGAGATACTTAGGTTGGTTGCTTTTATGGCAATGGGACTAAGATTTGTATGATGTTTGAGTGTGACAAACCCAATTGAGTGGGAGCTCCATTGTAGCATACAAATTATACTGTATGTGCTATAGCAGACCAATTAAGGGAGTGATTGGAAAGATCCCTACTCCATCATTATGTGAGCCCTAGTTGACCATTACATGGTCCATTCTATGCCATTTTTTGACCTAGAACTATGTCATGAAGTGAATGTTTGATGTCACTACTTTAGCGTGTCATCTTAGGGCCATGACATAATACGGTCTCGCAAAGTATGTCTAGGAAAGCGGTTAAGTATGAATGAATTGACATAAGTGTTTGGGGAAGATTATTTAAAACACACCATTTATTTTATGGCTCATAGCCCAAACGATTATGAAGAATTTTTTTTTCAACATAATCATAAGCAGATTATATGGTATGGGATTAGGTGTTGCTTTTGAGTTTTGAACTCATGAGGGATTAAAGAAACTTGATTGGGTGTGATCAAATAATTTGGGGCATAGACTAGACATTATGAGTGATGTACTATGTTACTTTAGATGATGACTTAATATAGTACTCCTACCCTACACCTTCTCATCTGGTTGCACACTCCATTTTTTTGTACAAAGAGAGGATTGGACAAGAGATTGAGATGAGCCAGTTCCGATTGTAGTTCACAGTGTAGATGAGTAGGAGAAGTTAAAAAATAGGCTGGTTTGACCTAACCCATAAACCATGGATTGTCCACATGGGTTATCTGATAAGTAAGTTTAAATTTAAACTAGCTGATATTGATATGAGTTGTCAAGATCAGTAGTGGAGTAATTTAAACTTAGCAGTTGAGTACTTTTAGGGATCACATATTTGATAGTGAGTGAATCTCTACTAGCATTTAAAGTACTCCTACATAAGTCAGATTAAGAATTACAGTTAGTGAACATACATATAGTTTTTGAGTGCTCTCTCAAAATAAGTCATCTCTCTAGGACATCATCTACTTCTCCCTAGAAATTGGAGCATGGAAATTAGGCGAGACTTTAATAGCCTCTCTGGTGACTTGAAGGTATTCCACAAAGGAGAAGAGATTGTGAGGAATTAGTAAAGCAAGCAAAGAGCAAGATCCGGCAATTTGGATCCGTTTCACCAAAGATATGTATCTATATGTCCCATAGTATTTTTTATTCAACAAATAGGAACCATAAAAATAGAGGATTTGAGTTCGTTTCTTCTCTCTCTCCTATTGAACTAACTTACTTTATGTTCATAGATTCAGAAAACCTCACCACGACTAGCGTCTGATCTGGGTGTAGAAAACAGTAGAGAAAATTAACGTTTTACTAACAACAAATATAAAATAAATAACTTTCATCACACAGCCATGCATGCAAACGAAGAATTTGATCCAAAAATTGAAGTAATTACTTACAGAAGTTGGGGGTTCTGTCTTCCAAAACTGCTGCCCGTAAGTGCCACTGAGTGGTAGGTGTCACTTGATGAAATGATTACACACACCCACACTGCTTATGTATAAGAACTACTCGCCTTTGAAATTACAGCAACTTGCTCTTTCTTCTTCTGTTTTTTTTCCTCCTCCTACTCAGCTTCTTTCCTTTTATTTTATTTTTCAGCAACTTGCTTATTTAATAGAGCATTGAGAAACTTTATGTATTGATGATAATAATCAATTACCAAAGTTTTAAGTTCACTAAGACTTTTTTTTTTTTTGGATGAACAGTTCACTAAGACTTGAGTGAATAAAGAAAAGGTAAAGTTAATGGATGCTCCATGTTTAAAAAAATCTTTTTAAAATCTTTTTATGAAAAAAGAAAAAAATTAATTAAAATATGTTTTTATATCTTTCTTAAAAGTAATATAAAAACTTATCTAAAATTGTTCAATAACAAATGTTTTAAGAGCACCCAATTACAGGACCTCTAAAGGAATAGGCAATGAAAATTAAGAATCGAAATGCCAGCTTATACATTTTGTTGGCTAGTTAGACATCCAATAATCATCCTTGGGCAATATAGATTTAATAATTTGTTTAGCTAACATTCTTTCTCACGTGCTGACCATTCAGTCAAGGAAAAAGTAAACAAATCATGAAAATGAAAGCCTTTTCTTATGGAGGAGGGATTTTTAATTCTAGATGTCTCGATTGAAAATGTCTAGAAGTACTATCTAGTTGAGCCATAAAACTCTTAGCTCATTAAAACCGATTAAACTATATCTAGTATGACAAATTCTTGGTCATCAGGTTACGCAAAATTGTTTTGAACATATATATTTTATTTGGATAAATTTTGGCAACAAGCTTGGTTCTCACTCAATATCTTTTTAATTGGATGCGAATTCTAAGAAGTATATTGTTGGATTACATTTTTTTTCTTATATACTCTATATTTGCAAAATTTCCCAAAGATTAAAAATCAATTGTTATATCATTAATCAAATGTTTAGATTTGAAAATTTTGTAGCCTAAAATTATGCTTTTTACCAAATAAAGCACCAAAACTTTTGTCACAATTATAATATGTGTGTAATATTACTAGCAATTTATCACGTGGACAGTTAATTATGACAAAATTATTGTATTTTATGTGATACTAGAATTTTTGAATTTACAAACATCTCACAAACTATATTTTTCACCTTTTTCCAGCTTTAAAGTTACAATTTTTCTTTTTTTTTAAGATATGGCAATCAAATTTTATGGAACGTTTATGAATAATATTTTGGAAATTTATTTTTTTACATATGTTATTCATATATACTTTATATTATAGATTGAACAAATGCATACAATATTTTACACATTACATTAACATTGTACAATATTATATACTATTCATGCAAATAATTATAATTGTATAAGCTTTACATGAACAACAATGTAAACCTATATTCCTACACTTTATATAAGTAGCATTATTATTTTTTAAATGAGACCGTTGTGAATATTGAATGCGTACCAAAGGTTGACCAAACTTGTAGTTGAGATTATTGAATTAGTTTGGTACAAATGTTTTTTTTTTTTTTTTTTTTTTTTTTTTTGAGGGTGAAGTTAGGTACAAAAGTTAATACAAAATTTCACGTGACCACTAGTCTTTTTTTTTTTTTTTTTTTTTCTTTTCCTTTATTTATTTATTTATTTAATTTTTTTTTTTTTTTTTTGAGGGTGTAGCTAGGTACAAAAGTTGTACAAAATTTCACGTGACCACTAGTCTTTTTTTCTTTTTTCTTTTTTCTTTTTTCAGATAAGTAGATGATAAGAAATGGGTGGCTAGTCTTCCCCCTAAATACAAAATATGATAATTATGGTAATTATTATGATTATGTTTGTATATAAAACTATTTAATTTATCATTTGAATAAGATGTTACATGGCAAGGTTAAGGGAGGGTATAAATATATATGGCTTTATAAGAAATCCTTATAGATCGAATTCCAACTCAATTATTATACAAACACATATTCTCTGAATATTTAGATCCTTAAGTATGTTACTTGAGGATCTAAATATTCTAGACGACAAACTTCAAGTTTGACGACAGTAAAGAAAGACATTCGCAACGTACTAGGTGCCTGTCTAAAGTTGTTCCTTGACTGAATGGTTGGCATGTGAGAAAGCATGTTAGAGATCTAGGAAAAAGTAAACAAATCATGAAAATGAAAGCCTTTTCTCATGGAATATTAAATATAGGATAATGTTTTGATGGATGTGTTGCTACGGATACGGTCACATTCGGACAGGTTCTTCCATGAGCAATGTTACTTTTTCGGGATAATTTTTTTTTCTTTTTTTTTAAATAATTTTTCTCTATCCTTTTTTTTTTTTCTTTGGGATGAACTCCATACCCCTTTTCTTCATAAAATAAAAAAAAAGATAGAAATAAATTTTGTAAATAGAAGAATATATATATATATATATATATATATATATAGAGAGAGAGAGAGAGAGTTAAACTTGGCTCAACTCTAAACTATCTTATACAACTCAATATTTTTTTTTATTGGATACGAATTTTAACAAATCTACCATTAAGTTAGATTTTCTTCTTATACTTTATATACTTACAAAATTTTAAGATGATTTAAAATCAATAGCGCTATGCAGTTGTTTAAATATTTAAATTGCAAGTTTTGTGTGTGTGTGTGTGTGTGTGTGTATAAACACATTAAAATGGAGGAAATCTATTTCAAGGTTAAGATTTTATTTTTTGAATCTAACATATGATCAACCCTTACTAATTATTGAGTATCCATAGTTAGCGTCAAACGATTTAGGACTAAGTGTACTATGTGCCACTTCATTAAAATTTTAAACAATTTGACATTTGATTAGATTTGTAATATATAAACACAATTAATTATTCAATGCATCTATTTCAAATGGAAATGAAACATGGTATTTCTGTGATTTTGTATGGTTTATATAGAATTTTTAAGATCATTAATTCTTTTTAAATATCACATGTTTTACATTTTGATTGAAATCGGAGGATATTAGATGATTTAAATAGGATCCTTTCCAGTCTAATGATTGTGTAAATGCAGAGGCAAAAATTAGTGTATTATAACCGGTCAAAACTCAAAAGACTTTGTTAATTATGTTTTACTTTAAAGGTTGCCTTAGTTTCAAATCCATTGATTCTAAGAGTTATTTGAAATCTAAGTATTTTAAATGTTTAAAATCTATAGTGGATTTATCAAATCCAAATCCTTGATCTTTTTTAAATTGCCCAAACACGATATTTGGATTTTAATCATCCAAATCAAAATCAAAATCCAAATGCCCAAATCATATTATCCAAATACACTATAAACATTGTTGTACTTCTTTACTTTATGAGATATTATAAGGTTCTCATGGTGGACCACATCATTTTTGCGTAGTGGTTAACCATTCCACTAAAAGACTCCCACTTATTTAAAAATTTGCTGACTCATTTTATGATAAAAATTAAAGTAAAAGATAAACATGTTTAAACGTTATCTGTTTACTCTAGGGCTGTACACGGTGTGGTGCGATCAGATTTTAGGGGCTATTTTGCACCACACTTGTAGGGGCGGTTTCCTTGCATGTTCGACCGCACCTCAACTGTGGAGGGGTGAAAACCGGCCTACACAAGGTGCGATGCACCATCCCGGTTCGATGCGGTTAGTTCGGTTATTTCTCAATTTTCTCAGGAGCCAAACACAATAGATTTAACACGGAAACCACATCTAAATCATTAAAATACCCCCAAATATTCCCAAAAAAAAAAACAAAACAAAACAAACAAACAATTTCACTATCTTTCTATCAACTATCCCATTTCAAATCACAAAAACTCATATAAAAAAAAATAAATAAAATAAATAAATAAATAAATAACAAAAACAAAAACAAAACACAACCCATAATAGATTAAAAAAAAAGAACATAATGCACATACAAATTTGGTAGAAAGCATAGTAGGAAATGAGCATCAAAACCTTCTCTAAAAATTTTGAGAGAGCTACATGGTGGCCTTGGAGAATGATGCTTCAAGGGGTAGAGGTGGAGGAGTAGGCATAGGCGGAGGAGGTAAGGGAGGTTCTCATGCAAGACTTGAGAGAGGAAAGGGGGAGAGGCATGAGAGAGAAAGAGAGAGTCTGATTCCGATCTGTTTGAGATTTGAAATTTTTAACCTAAACTTAAATCTGTTAAAACGACCTCGTTTCCATTTTCTTTTTTCTTTTCTTTTTTCTTTTTTAAATATATGCTAAAAATGACGTAGTTTTGTACCTAATATTAATTTTAATATTGGGATCAAAATGACATTGTTTGATAACTATTTTTTTAACTTATTAGAGAAGCTAAACGACATCGTTTTACACGTATTAAATTATAAACTTAACCTAGCTTTCTTCCTTCAAGCTTCACCTGCCTTTCTCTCCGTTGGTACGCTAATCTCTTTCTCAGTATTTTTTTAATACTAAAGCATACGCATTGACACACATATGATATATTGGTGCGGTGCGGTTCTTGTCGGTGTGCAAAACCCACCACCGCTTGCCGCACCGGCTAGCTTCGGTGCTCAAAAAACTCTACCGACCACCACACTTGAAACCTGCGGAGGAGCCATGAGGCAGGCAGATCAGTGTGGTGAAGGGCGGTTCCGTTAGTATCGGGTAGGGGCTGAATAGGCCTAGTTTACACAAATAATTTTAAAAAAAAAAATTTTAAAGAGAGTGTGAGGGTGAAACAAAATTTCTAAATAGATATGTCGTTTAATTTCAAAAGAGAGCAAATTGAAATATCTTCTTCCTCTTGACGAAATCAGTTCTGCAACATTATCTTCTCCCTCTTAAAGAGAGACGTTGTTTAATTTCAGAAGAGGGAAAACTAAAATCTCTTCTCCCTCTTGGCGATATCAGTTCTGTAGCATCATCTTCTCCCTTAATCAATAAGGTCTGGTTTAATTTCCTATATAAACTTTCGGCCTGCTCTATTTTTTTTTTTTTTTTTTTTTTTTAATCTAACAAGTTTTGCATATTCATTTGGATTTTAATCATCCAAATCAAAATGCCCAAATCATATTATCTAAATACACTATAAACATTGCTGCACTTCTCTACTTTACGAGAAATTATAAGGTCCTCATGGTTGACCATGTCATTTTTGTCTAGTGGTCCACAATTCCACTAAAAGACTTCCACTTATTCAAAAATTAGCTGAATCATTTTATGATAAAAATTAAAGAAAAGATAAATAAGTTTAAACATTATCTTTTTACACAACTAATTTAAAAATAAAAAATAAAAGAGAGTGTGAGGGTGAAACAAAATTTCTAAAGAGAGATGCCATTTAATTTTAGAAGAGAGCAAATTGAAATCTCTTCTCCCTCTTGATGGCATCAGTTCTGCAAAATCATCTTCCCCTAGTGTTCCTATATGAAATTTCTAAAGAGAGACACTGTTTAATTTCAGAAGAGAGCAAACTAAAATCTCTTCTCCCTCTTGACGATATCAGTTCTATAGCATTATCTTCTCCCTCAATCAGAAATGTCTAGTTTAATTTCCTATATGAACTTTCAGCTTGCTCTTTTTTTCTTCTTCTTTTTTTCGTTGAATCTTAGGGTTTTAGAAAGGGGTTTCTGGCTAATTTTTCCTGGTATTAGGAAGAATAGTTTGGTTTTCTTTCCTTCTGTTTTAAATGGATATATTTTTTTAAGTTCTTATGGATGTAATAAATTTTTATTATTTTAAAGAAAATTAGACTAGCAATTTAATTTGGAAAGAAGCTATTGTAGATATATGGGTTGTTTTTCCTTAAATTTTATATATACCCTTTTGATTGAGTTTATGAACCACTCTTGTTCCTATTCAAATCCATTGGTGATTATTGTTTCTTTAAATTTTGGTTATATTCATGAGCCTTTGAGTGTTTCCACTGCGATTCAAATGAATTCTTTGTTGTTGCCCATTAAAATTTCTAGAGGCCAAAAAGGTTGCAAAATTTTCTATTAAAATCAATAGAAAGATCAGATCAAATCAGATTTCAAAATTTTCATAATCAATAGAAAGAGATCAAAGAAAGATGGTCAAGAAAAAGCCATATTTTTAATTTATTTTATTTTATTTTCTTTCTTCTATGCACAATTATTGCTTATTTCTTTCAATTTCTTTTATAGATGCTGGTCCATATCATCATCATCCATCATCACCTGGGTGGGCAAACCCTCTAGGACCATTGATCTACCTGGAGTACTTGGTCACCTCTAGCTTGAGATTCCCGGCCAGCTAAACGAACTCCTTATGCTCCTCCACAATGGGTTGAAATTGAGAAGAAGACAATGTTGGAACAAGTATTGAGAGATGCAAGAAAAGAAAAGATAGGACAAGGATGAAAGAGAACTCACTACTCGTGTACCCTCAGGAAAAGGGTAACCCATGACATTTGTATTACGCCCCACAGGGTGATCCTAAGCAAATCCATCAGGGCCATAAGCATAGACCGACCAGGGTAGATGAGGAGGGACAGGACCATCAGCACTAGGGCTAGCCTGACATAAACATTATACCTGAGCGTCACCATGTGTAGAAATGCAAGAAAAGAGGAAGGGAAGTAAAAAGGGAAAGAATACTATAGATACCGCATTTTGTATTCCTTATGACTTGGGCCTCTATTCCCCAATGATGTTGAAATTCTAAAGACTAAGGTTGGTTTAAGGCCTGATCATATTGAAATTGACTTAAGTAAAGTGTTTGAAAAATATAACTTTTTCAAGAACTAAACAAATCTATTTTTAAAAAATTAAGGCCAAGAAACCTTAAGGCATGCGTACACATACACGCGTATGCGCACGCATGTTCCAAAGTTGCTACGCATGTTTCATGCATGCATATGCATACATGGGCATGCATACGCTTGCTAGGGTTCCAAAACTATGAAAGACAGGTTTTTCTGCATTAAAGCTGAGGTTTGGAATGACTCCCACATCTACTGGAAGCCGTTCTAAACCCCTTTTTTCTCACTATATAAAGCCATATATAGTACCTTTTCAAAACACACAAAAAATTCTAAGGGAAAAGACAAGATTCACTAGAAATAGTGAATCAAAGAGTGAATTTTTCACAAAACATCCTCAAGTCAATATTTTCCTAATTGAGGCTTTTTCTGGCCTTGATCTTGGAGTTTATCATATTTTGAAAAGCACTTTCAAAAAAAAAACCTTTTTAGAAGGGAAAAAAAAAATTGAAAACACACTTTGGAGAACATTTTATAATAAAACTTTGAAAACATTTTTTCTTTGGAAGTTTCGGATTTCTTCACAAAAAAAGATTTTGGTTTAAAAGAAAAGATTTTCGACTTTAAAAAAAAGGTTTTGAAAACTTTTTTTTTTTTTTTTATAAAAAATATTTGAAACACAGTTTTGTTATTTAAACGGTTTGGAAAACAGTTTTTCTATTAAGAAAACAGTTTTGAAAAACAGTTTTTTTATGAAAAAATAGTTTTAAAAAAATTTTGAAAAACAAATCTATATTTCCAAAAAAAAAGTTTTATAAAAACAGTTTTGGGAAATACAAATTTTTGAAATCATATTTTTATTTTAGAAAACAGTTTTCGAAAACAGCTTTGGAAAACAGTTTCTGAAATCAGATTAAAAAAACAAACAGTTTTATAAACCAGTTTATGCTTCTTTGAAAAGAAAAACAATTTTGGTAAACAGATTTTTATTTTGAAAAAAGACAGTTTTGAGAAAGGTTTATATTTTTTATAACAGTTTTATAAAACAGAATTTTTTTTTTAAAAACAGTTTTTCCTGAAAACAGTTTTTTTTTTTTTTTTTAGAAAACAGTTTTATATATATATATATATATATATATATATATATAATTTGAAAGCAGTTTTGAAGGACAGTTTTATAAAAAAAAAATTATATATATATATATATATTTTAAAAGTTTTGTAATGCATATTTTTTCTGAAAAAAGGTTCGGGTTCCCCCTTTAAAAATACAAAAAAAAAAATTTATTTGATTTTTTTTTTTTTTTAAAGAGAGGGAAAAAACATAAAGGAAGGGTTTTTGTTTTGAAAACTTTTAAGAAGAACAAAAGACATTTTAAAAAGATCCTCTTTTGAAAAAGACTTTATTTAAGAAAAAGATGGGGAAAGACTTAAAAAGAAAAGCATTTTCTTAGAATAGGGTGTAAGGGAAATGCTTTGCCCAAGCATGTTTATTTTATGGCGCATTATTAACAAGAAATGTAAAGGGATAACAAAAATAAAGTGCAGAAAAAAAAAATAGCTTGAAAAATAAAGAGCTTGAAATTTAAATGACATAAAAGTAAAGAGCTTGGAGTTTAAATGAAATAAAAGTAAAAAACTTGGAATATTGTAAAGATTGATTAAAATGGGTTTTTTTTTTTTTTTTTGGTTTCTCTCTTAAATAGATTTTAATCTCTTTCAAGCCTAATGGATCTTTCAACATAAAGATATGGAAGTTTTAAGCCATAACCATTCTTATGAGATATACCCATATTGTGCTCTAATGGAGGTTTAAAAACCATTTAAGAGAGGTAGTAGCAAATCCTTTTCTTTTTTTTTGGGTGTCTAGACACACACACACAAGTTCAATAAAATAAAAGGGGAGAGGGGATATGCAAGAAATTAAATGGGATGACATAATTTAAAGGGCATGGGGATTGCTTGAAAATAAATGGGATGACATAAATTAAAAGCATTAAAATTAAAATCCTAGATGCCTAGGTGGGATGGGTTTTCTTCCCTCTAAGGGTACTTCCAGTACATAGCCTAGGAGATGGTCCAATACCCATCTAGGAATACCAACACAATAATATAAAGCAACAACCAGGGGCGGAGCCACATAGTGGCTTGGGGGGGCCGTGGCCCCTGCAAATTTTTTTTTTTTCCCCATTAGACTAGGAAGAAAAAATAACTAGGCTCCCCCAACATTACACAGCCGGTCCCCCCTACTCATTTCTCACCTATTTTTCCAGCCCTCAATCAAAAATTAGGAACACCTCAAATTAAAATATATATATATATATATATATCTATTCTACTTTCAAGCAAAAAAAAAAAGCCCAAAAAAAATTTGAACTAAAAAAAAAATGGTAACAGAGCCCACGGCAACCCAAGCCCACGGCGAGCCCAAGCTCGCTCACGGCAAGCCCACAGATTCTCAACCAAAAAAAAAAAAAAAAGAAAGAAAAAAACCAATACAGAAAATTAGAAACGAACCCATCATGTCGCTGGCAGAGAGTTGAAACCCATCATGTCGCTGGCAAAGGCAGAGAAATCAAACCCCAATACAAAAGCACATCAAACTCCAGCAAACACAAACTCCACCAAACAATAAATAGAGTGTTTATCAAAAAAAAAAAAAAAACCCCAATACACAAACCAAAACCAAACCCGGAACCCCAGCAAACCAAACCCAATAACCCACGGTCACGTCGCCGTCATCGTCGCCGCGGCTCGCTCGTCATCGTCGTCGTGCTCGCCCGGTCGCCCTCATCGTAGATCGCAGATCGCCTCATCGAGTCATCGGAGATCGCAGATATCATTTTGCCTCCGCTCCGGACCTCCGGTGCTCGCTGGCAGTTGCTCCCTCCGCTCCGGCAGTCCGGCCTTCCCTCAAGGTTTCTCTCTGACTCTCTCTCATCTTAGTCTCTCTCTCTTTATCTCACTCTCATTGAATGAAAAAAATGAAATGAATTTCATGAAGGAGAAGGACTGAAGGAGGCTCTTTATTCTTTGTCTTTAATAGCCTGATCTCACATCTCGGTAAGTCCCTCTCTCTCTTTTGAACTGTGACTCTCTCATTGGCTGGGTTTTGTTTTTTTTCTATTTTTTGTCTTTTTAAATGTGGCTTTATCTTATCCGGTCAGTGACTCTTTTTCTCTGTTTTTGTCTTTTTAAATGTGGCTTTATCTTATTCCTTTCTGTTGGTCAGTGACTCAGTGTGTTGGTATTTGGTGAAATATTGATTGTTATTTAGTGTAACGTGTGTTGTGATTTGTGATTGGCATTGCGAAATTTTCTGATTGCAGCTGGCTATTGTGATTGGATTTGGGACGCATGTTGTGCTTGTCTGTTGAGTGGGGTCAATATAACAAATTAAAGCAGTATAATTAATGGCAACTAAATTAAAGCAATATAGTTTATTGTTAAATTAAATAATAATAATTAAAGCTATATAATTAAATTAACCAATATATTATAAAAGACAAATTAATTAAATCATTTTTGTTTTTTTAGGGGTTATTATTAATTAAAGTTGTATTAAAAATGGGCTGACTGTTTAAATTATAGTGAAAATTTTGTTTTTTTCTTGAGTATGAATAACATTCATATAACTAAGTAAAAATTTCTAATTAAATTTTTTTTTTTAAATTCTTTTCAGGTTAATTTTTTAGTCATATTCTTAAAGCTAAAAGAATTATGAGCAAACGAAAAACAATTGATGCATTCTTTAAGAAAAAAGATGCTAGCAATTCAGAAATTAGGACACTTGTGGCTGTAGAAACAAATCTTAATACTTCAATACCTGATGAACACCCCTCCAAATGTCCAAAACTTCAATTTGAAGAGATAGATCGTGATCCAGGATCACGTAAACAAATATGTGAATTTGCGAATCCTGTGCGTAGGATATAAAAGCCTTTTTTTTTGTGATTAGGGTTTTGTCTTGTTGTTGTTTTTGAGAAAGAAAAACACTGTAGCCGCACATTGTAATTTTTTTTATAATAGTGAAATCCCTGCAACTTCGTGGACGTAGGCAAATTGCCGAACCACGTAAATACTGTCTTGTGCGTGTGATTATTTTTCTTTTGGCGTTTTGTTTTCTCTATTTTTTTGTTTCTCACAGGTTTGGAATTTCGGTTGAATTCCCAACATATTCAAGTATATGATGATATATAAAAGTTGATAATTTTGTATTCAATAGACTTAAAAATTATATTTAGTACATTTATGTTACAACCTGGCCCCCCCATGTATTTATTCCTGGCTACGCCCCTGGCAACAACAATAATAAGAACATTGAAATAAAGAGATAGATATATACACAATATGTACAAGCACATAAAAAAAGCAACTATAAACACAAAGAAAGTAAAGAAGAGATTATATATATATATATATGGAAATGATTATTATAATAGTAAAAGGGGTGGGATGAGTTTAGTAATTAAGAAACTAACCCATCCTATAGCCTTACCCACGAAAATTACAACAAAGAAAAAGGATGAGGCTTTTTTGTGTAGGGTTTCCTAGAGAGAGAGAGAGTGGAGAGAGATTTTTTTTTTTTTTTTAATTTTCTAAAGCTATATTTTTCAGAAATTTCTCATATTTTTCTGATTTTCCTCACTATTTCTCTATTTTTTCCACACTTGTTCTCCTGTTTTTCTTCTTATTTTTCACAAAAAAAAATTTTTTTGGGGGGGGGGGGGGGGGGGGGGGGTGTGGGGTGGGGGGAGTATTTACAGGGAGAGGTGGAAAATGGAGGGCTAGCATTGGTGTATCCTGATACACAAATGCTAGCCTCCTCTTGCCACATCATCAGTCCTTTTTTGTCTTTTTCTAATTTCTGGCCTAATATTTGCATGGCTGTTTAGAGGCCTTTCCAAGCTCCATTTTCTTCGAATTTTATATGCACATAGATCTCCGGATGTCTAGTTTTCAACAGTCCTAGCCTCGTTCGATTTGAAGTTATGGTCATCGAGATATTGCGCTCGGAAGGAAGGTGATGCAAAACTGAAAAATTCTGGACCTTTTTTCTTGAAAAAATCATATCTTCCGATCTGAAGCAGATATCATCAAGCCGTTTTGATAGAAATTAGCTAAGACCTTGTTCTTCAAGTTGGCCAAGCCAACTCATCCCGTTCTTACCCAATTGGTACAATTTATTGCGCGAAGTCAAGTAAAAAACTACCAATTTCCCTGAAAAATACAGTGAAAATTTTATAAAGGTTTCAGTATTTTTGTGATATCTCACTTGTTTTAACTCCAATTTTGGCCCGTAGACTATTGTTTCGAAGCAAAAAATATGCCCTATGAGACAGTCCAAAATTCAACATGATTCAATGGTCGGATAAAAAAGTCAACTTTTTTACCGCACCCCGTTAGGGTTTTGGTCATATGGATTTTTCAAATATTGTGACTTTTTGATTCACCTTTCAAACATGTTGTATTTATATTTACCCTTTTTGGCTTTGAAATTTATGATTTTACACTCTTTTCAAATTTTTGATTTTTTGGTCTTTATTTTGATGCGTGAATTGAGGTTGGACAAAATACGATATCGACAGGTCCAATGGCACTACCTTAAGTACCTAGAGGATGTGAAAGGTCTCGGAATAGGGACCTAGGGGAGGCCTAGTAAGTAGTAAGTATATATATAATTTCTAAACCAAGATTTAGGATTTTTTTTTTTTTTTTTTTTTTTTTTTTTTTTTTTTGCTTGTAAAAAGATATATAGGTTTGACGATAATAAGTTGCCACTAAAGAGAGGTTACCTAATTTAATTTATATTAGTTGGTTTTTATTCCATTTTATGGGATTTAATTAATAGGTTGTGTCTTTTAAGTTTTATGAGATAATTAATAGATTGAAGCATATAGATTAAACTTTTTTTTTTCTAACAAAAAAAAAAATGGTCACAATGTTTTCATGGTATAAAAATATATTTCTCCATTCAAATATAAGAATGAATCATTTGACTATATGATTTCAAAGAAAATGTCTAAGGTGTAGAATTTCAAAGTTTATAAATTAAGTTAAACGGCTCATGAATATTAGGTTTCTATTTTTAAAAAAAGGAAAAAAGAAACAAACTAAGTCTATGCTTGTTTATAGACTTTATATAAACTTGACAAATAAACTCATGCTAAGATTTCAGGTAATCAGGAGTTGGGAGTTGGGACCACTCTTACAAAGTGAATGGGCATGATAACAAACTTAATATGGACTTAATAATATACTTGTGTTAGATCTCAAGCTCAAAAACTTGGTATTGAGCACAAATTCGAGTTTGGTAAAGAGTTCTATCTCAGCTTGACTAGTATATCAAGTCAAAGCAAGCCAAGCCAAGGTTAAGTTTTTAGAATTTATTACAAGCTTGAGCTTGAACCTTATTTGCAATTTTGTTTGAACTCAAGCCGATTGAGCTTGAACATTTTAATTTTGTTGTTAAATTAAGTTCAAACATTACAATGCAATCATTTATGATAGAGAACCTGAAGTTTTTTTAAATATTTGAAATCATTTATGATTGAATTTATACCAAAAAATATTGATGCCTTGTTTAATAAATAACATCATAGCAGTCATAAAAATACTCTCCTTCCATTTTGTTGTGAATATCAATTTTCATAACATTATAGCACTCATAAAATGCAGTGCAAATTCAGATAGATATTCGATTTAGCAATTGAAAAACCTTGGCCATAGTTGGCCTTTCCCTTCGTATCTCACTAGTACACATACGTGCAATTTCAAAATACTCTTTCACATGGGCTTCTATTAGGTCATCCTCCCTCGAAATACTAGCATCCACTATTTCCATATACTGAAATTGGGCCAGCATTTTTCTAGCCCATTGGACTAACCCAACCTCTTTCCCATCCAAAAGGGTAGGCAAATTGGGTCGTTTCCCAGTAGCAATCTCGAGCATTAAAATCCCAAACTGTAAACAGTAAACATCAGCCTCTAGAGCAGCTGCAGTGAGGCCTTCCTTGTACTCTGGGGGCATGTAGCTCACTGTGCCCGCAGATTGGTTGGATGCATAAGAAGTGGAGCTATCGATCCTCCTTGCGAGACCAAAATCAGAAATATGGGACTAAAAATGGGAGTCCAAGAGCACATTGCTGGACTTAATATCCCGATGAACAATGTCCAAACCATGCAGAAAAGAGAGGCCATTAGCCACACCCCTCACAATCTGAATCCGGGTCCTCCAAGATAACGTGGGTGTGTCCACGTTCTGTTCCAGCTGCAACCACTGGTCCAAAAAGTCATTCTGAATAAACTCGTATGTGAGGAGCCTATCGGACCCGGTCATGCAATATCTATCTGAATTGTAGACAAGGCCGTTAGAGAG
Source organism: Quercus aquifolioides (assembly GCA_019022515.1). Taxonomy (NCBI): domain Eukaryota; kingdom Viridiplantae; phylum Streptophyta; class Magnoliopsida; order Fagales; family Fagaceae; genus Quercus; species Quercus aquifolioides. The sequence continues at coordinate 47,752,174 of CM032333.1, forward strand.
CCGGGCCTTGTAGACAAGGCCGAACCTGCCATCGCCGATGATTAAGTCTGCGGAGAAGTCTTTGGTGGCCACCCTCAGCTCGATCATGGAGAATTGGAGGCTGGGGTCGAAGGAAACGCTATCATCGAAGGTGATGGAGGATAGCTCGGTTGTGGACTTGGGTTTTAGGGCTTGTTGGGTTTTCTTGGGTTTTCGACACTGGAACACCCAGAAAGTAATGAATACGGTTACAAAGAAGACAAAGCATGCGGTGACTGCAATGAGTGCTTGGAGAGCGGGATCCGTAGGGAACAAAAAAAGAAGGATTCAACACAGACCAAGAGAAGAGTACTATGTTATTATTGGTTGATACTTGGAAATTTATATACATACTAGTTCAGAAACGTGTTCTGTTGGGTGACAAAAGAAGATTAATTGAAGAACTCAATTAAGAAGCCCACTGGGTGTGTATGCAGGAATTGGGGGAAAGGCGCGTGCGGTTTCAACGAAGCTAGCGGGTCTGGCTGCATGTGCTGCATGGTCAACAAGTCTTCACAGATATAATTTCGTGGAACTCAGTTTAGTCACGAACCCGTCCGTCGCAAGGATTATCAAAAAAATAAAAAAGGTTAATCATAAACCGTGAATAGTCTTGCATTAGTCTTATTGAATGGCTATTAACTTCAATTATAAACTGATGTGATAAATTGATAATAGATGTGATTAATTAACTTCAATTATACCATAGCCAATATTTGAATTATCTCTTAAACTTTCTAAAAAAGAATGTAACAAAACTTGTAGCATGTGTAGGCAGGGGCGGAGCCACATAGTGGCCTGGGGGGGGGGGCCCGGCCCCTGCAAAAAAAAAAAAAAAAAAAATTCCATTAGAATAGGTAGAAAAAAAAAACTAGGCCCCCCAATATTGGATAGCCGGCCCCCCCAATTGCCAATTCTCAACTATTCTCCCAAGCCCAGCTCAAATATTCTCCCAAACCCAGCTTTAGTTTTAGGCCTTATCACCTTATATACTCCAAATAAAATAAGCTAGCCCGCTCAAGTCCAAACACTAAAAACAAAACTTCACTTTCTCTTCATCTCAAAAAATCCACCCACTGACCCACAAAATCCCTTTCTTTACTTCTTATTCTTTTGTTTGGTCTTCTTTGATACACTTTCATTTCCACTGGTACCATTGCCTACCTGCCAGCTCCCAAAACTCCAGTCTTCTATACTCACAATCCCAAAAAAAAAAAAAAAAAATTCTGACCAATTTTTTCTTTCTTCATCAACTTTAGTTTTGGAACTTGGTGACTACTTGGTGACTGGTGAGTTTTCTTCTCTTTTTTAATCATTAGACATTCATCTCTTTTAGTGTCTTTTTTTGATTTTCTCAACTATCTACACCTAAATATTCACATGCTCTTTATATTTTCATAGATTTTTAGAGAAATACATGATTGAAGGCATGGAGAGATTGTTTGTGATGAGTCTTGAAAGGAAGATCTAAAGTTGGAGACAGTCAGACAGAGGCAGTAGGCATTGCCACACGGGGGACCCATCTTTGCACTTTGTGAAGACAAAGTTTCTAAGGTAAAATTGTTTTGATTTATTACCTATTTTTGATTAGTTAGATATCATGTGGCTGTGGATATAGCTGTGGATGTTGTTAAATTGTTTGGTTTATGTTGTGTACCAATACTTGTGTGTTTAATTTTTGTTTTTGTTTGAGGGGTTATTATTAATTAAAGTCGTATTAAAAATGGTTTGTATGTTTAAATTATAGTGGAAATTTTGTTTTTTCTTGAGTATGAATAACATCCATATAACTAAGTAAAAATTTCTAATTAAAATTGAACGGTTTTAGACCCCTTAAATCAATCAGATTAACCTAGTTAATTAGCCAAGTGATTAACTTAGTCAATTTAGGCAATTCTAGGTTATCACAAGCATACAATCATATCAAAATAATAAAGCAGCGGAATAATAAATAACACAATGATATGATCACCCAAGAAACCACATGGTGAAAACCTAGGGAGGATTTGACCTAGCTATCCTCAAGGTAAACCTGAATCCACTATGCGAAAGAATCGAAGTTCATACAGAAGGACTACAAGCTCCCCGCTTGACTTCCTAATGCTACCCACCAGTAGAACTTACTGACACGACCACGTGCAAGCTCCGAATCCACGGACTCCTTCTTTCTTGGATTCTCCAATCAACTACAAGCACCCACGCTTGATATTCTTTAAGCTTCAATGGTAGCAACCGAGTTGATCATCAAGATGTTGAAGTAATCTCTACCTTGAAAACCCTAAGTTTTGTGTAAAGGAAAACTCCTCTAGATCTCACAAGAGATTTACACAAAACAGAAAAGTATGAGCAACAATACAACTGGAGCAACTCTAAAAACGTGGCTAGGGTTTTTCTTTATATACCTAGGGTAAAAACAGAAAACCCAAAACGTTTAATGAGTTAGGGCTGAGCTGGAATATTCTGCAGAAAAACATTCTGCCCGAGATTCGATCGATCGAGCCAGGCCGAAATGCACCAATGCATCTGCAGCCACTCGATTCCAACTTTACATGAAAGACCCAACTTTGAGCAAATCTAAACAAGACTCAATAACTTGTTTTGATCATAGTTTGCCAACGATACAAATTAGAGTTCTAAATACATAAATTCCTAAATCTTTAGAACCTAACAAAAATTTTATTTTTTAAACTTCTTTTCAGGTTAATTTTTGAGTCATATTCTTAAAGCTAAAAGAATTATGAGCAAACGAAAAACAATTGATGCATTTTTTAAGAAAAAAGATGTTAGCAATTCAAAAATTAGGACATCTGTGACTGTAGAAACAAATATTAATACTTCAATGCCTAATGAACACCCTAACCCCTCCAAATGTTCAAGAATTCAATCTGAAGAGATAGATCGTAATCCAGGATCACGTAAACAAATATGTGAATTTCCTATCAACAAATAAGATGAAATCCAACGAGCTTATCTCAAAGAAGGGTCATATCAACCTAAAAATATAGACTATCCATACAACGATGATACTCATCGTCGTCGATTTCAACCTTCATGGTTCGAATCGGCCCCCCCATGTAAAAATTCCTGGCTACGCCCCTGTGTGTAGGTTGTAGTACTACTTTTTATTATTATCCATGGATGGATACCGATACTTTGTATCTTAATTATACTTCTTTTGGTTCAAAAGATAAAGATCTATATTCCACGTATAATGCTTAAGATCTACGAGAATATAAATTATACCATCCTTGCTTTGTTGCTCAAAATAAATTCTAACCAAATTAGAAAATGAATTGAGAAGGATGAGATTTACTGGATTAGAAATTATACTATCCCTGATCAAAATAAATAAATAAATAAATAAATTAGAATATGAATAGATAATAAATTATAAAAGGATGAAAATATACAATAGCGTAGTAATTTATTTAATTAAAGATCCAAGGTCTAAAAAGGGAAAAGCACACGATAAGCAATTACAAGCTGAAAGTTCATGAGTAATCTTCTCAAACAAAGAAAATATAATAATTGCTGGTCACACGCCAATTATTAAAGGCACACGTATGCATCTTGTAGCACAATGAATTACTTACGACCGCTTCACTTTCCTGTCTAAGATTCCTGGTCCATAGGTTGTAATGATCATATCATTAAGAAGGGGAAGTTGCATCCATGCGAATAGGGCGACTGGAACAATAGCAAGGCAAACGACAGGAATGACCATCTTTGATTTTCCAGGTAGAATAAGGAAAAGAGAAGCACAAAAGGTTGTCATCATGAACGCTAAGGAGATGATAAGGGTGAAAAAGCCTATTATCATTTTTTTGGGTAAGGATTTAAGGAAATTTTCTTCTGCATAACGTGATGTGAGAATGCCGATAAACATCAATAATGAAGTTGAGGCAGAGAGTAGAGATAGTGCATCAAATATTATAAAGATCGTAAACAGCTTCTTCTTTAGGAACATTGGGAACCCTTTACCTTGATTGTTACCCCCTGGAAAGGTAATTGCTGCTGCAAACATAATGGTAACAATTAGAGCATTTACCACTGTACAAGAAGTTGCTGTCTCCTTCATCCATTTTTCTCCTTCTTTCAACAAGTGTATATGGCTCTTTGTAAACAATTCCCGAGGTATATGACCATTTTCGTTTCGAGATTCTAAAAAGGAAGGATGAACAACTTTCTCCGCCGCCTGCATTTATTAAACAAAACCTCGCAATTTTGAGTCTTTTCACCATAATTTTATAGAACTGAGATGTATGATTCAATATATTGTTAATGAAAGATTTATAAAATTAATTGAAAAGACTAAAGGACTTAAAGGGTGTGTTTGGATATCATTTATTTTGTTGAAACTGAAAAATTATTACTGAAAGTACTGTAGATAAAGGTAAAAGTTAATTGAAATAGTACAATAAGGTCTATAAATAGTGTCAAAAAGTGCAGTGAAATTCATGAATAATAGCAAAAATAGTCTAAATAGTAAAATAATTTTAATTTTTAAGTGTAACCCAAAAACACTTGTATAATCAAGGACGGGAGCACATTGAGACTCCATTGACCCCACAAAAATTTTAAAATAATATATATAATTAAAATTTGAAAAAGCTTAGTCTTTCAAAAATGGCATCTAAGTAAACGTTCGGATAGCAGCAAGTGTCCAGTATTTGCGCATCCAGCATTTTGCTCGTGGGTCCCGTGAACAATGCACGGTACAAACCTCTTTTTTCAGCAAAATTTTCATTAAAAATAAGTCTCATGGCACTATTCACACATTTAAAAATTATTTTGCTACAGTGTTTTCAGTTTTCATTTTTCAGTAATAAACGGTATTCAAACAGACGCTAAATCTCTCTTAAAAAATTAAGTTTTCCAAAAGATACCCAAAAAGAAAAATGATCAAGGCCTTGTTTAGTTGCGTTGTTAAAATAATAATTTTTATTATTTAAACAACTTAACACATATTTTTAAAATATTTTTTCACTTATATATATTTCTACAACACTTAAATAACGTTACTGTAAAACAAGATTACCGAACCGGCTCAACTGTCTTATAGTTAAACAGTTATGCACCTCCTTAAAAAAAATAGGGTAAAATATCATTTTCGTCCCTAAACTATCACAAAAGTTTGTTTTTCGTCCCTAAACTTTCAAAAGTTCGTTTTTCGTCCCTAAACTATCACAAAAGTTTGTTTTTCGTCCCTAAAATTTCAAAAGTTCTATTTTCATCCTAAACTTTTCCAAATGTATTGATTTTCATCCCTCCCACATCAGCACTCTGTCAAAGCCACGTCAGCACTCCATCAGACGGAGGAACGAAAATCAATATGTTTGGAAAAGTTTAGGGACGAAAATAGAACTTTTGAAAGTTTAGAGACGAAAAACGAACTTTTATGATAGTTTAGGGATGAAAAACGAACTTTTAAAAGTTTAGGGACAAAAAATAAATTTTTGTAATAATTTAAGGACGAAAATGATATTTTACCCAAAAAAATAAACTTTAACTAACAAGGACTTCAACTCAAGTAATGCAATTGAAGGCTTCAATTAACTTTAAATAATAATAAAAAAATGCTGTCAACTCATCGACAGACCACTAGTCTTAGTAGTCTACTACCTAGCCTCGAGGTCTTCAATGATACCCGTTAAATTGGTTGAGGCAAGGGATCTTTCCTTTGTCATCCACACTCACTTGAATTAATTTTTTTAAGAAAAAAAAAAGGTAAGATATTTTTTTGGATCAATCTTTTAATTTTTTTTTTTTTTAAAAACTACAAAATGCTTAAATTGTAGGATTGAAAAATATATGATTTCTTTTCCTTTTCATTATTTTTTTCCTTAGTTACTTAAAAAAAAGTCTAGAACAACTATGTCTGTATAATTATGCATAAAGAAAAAAATAACAATTTTTTTTTTTAAATCATTATTCTTTATATAGTTTTAATGAATTAAACATAATGCAAATTATGTCTGTACAAAATGCTATTTTTGAGTTAAATTTTTTAGTTTTTGAATTTTTCAAAATTAGATTTTTCTCTAACCATCATAGACGTAGTTTATCTTTCTTTTTCTTTTCTTTTTTTTTTTGGTTCTCAAAGTTGATTTTTGCTTTTGGTTCTCAATTAATTTTTTTTCTTTTTAAAAAATTTGGACTTGGAATTAGGTTCCATATAAGATAATATGATTTTATTTACAGAAAAGAATATATAGGATAGCCTTTGACTTTAAAGTCAAGAGAAATTACTACACAAATTAATACACCTTGATAGATAATTAACATAAAATTAAAATGTATTAGGAAATATTTTTTCTTTTTTTTTCTTTTGTTTATTATTTTTTAACACTCAATTCACCTTGTATTTTGTAAAATTATCTTCAGTAAATGGTAAAAGTTATACAAGGGTTGCCTTTATGGCTTTGGCCATGTGTTTAACTATATATTCAAGGGTTGCCTTTGTGTTGACGCATTGAGTAATAAAAAGTATGTAGTGTAAAGTTGTGATTTTTAATTCTGTTTGGTTGGCTTTAATTCTGTATTAAATTTGAATGTAATTCTTCAATTATTTCCCTGCATTTTTGTGGGATTAAATGTAATGGGTTCAGTGTAGAAATTGGTGAAGAACTGTAAAGAACAGAGCATTTCACAACTGACTTATGATTTTTGCAACCTGTGAAAGGTCATGCAAGGATCACATGTGGAAGTTCAAATGTCTCAAGTGTCAGGGGTATTTCGTGAGTGTCTTGCGACTTGGCCAACCCATGAGATGACTTGCAAGATGCACTGATAGACTATTTTGTGTGTTTCCCTCATTTTTTTACCCGCACTATAAAAGTCCACATTATCCACGAAAATGTAAGAAGAGTTTCAAAGAGAAAACCCTAGAAATTCATTGGAGAGTTAGAAATTGCATACCTACAATCCTCTGCATATCTCTCTTAGTTTTCTTCACTCTCTTCCCTCTTTAATTTCATATCCTTTGAGAGGTTCTTAACCCAAACACAAACCACACCCATTTTGAGTGTTGTGTGTTGCTTTGGAGCTTTTGGGAAGCATTAGGTCATGCCATTCTAAGGTGGATACAATTGGTGATAATTACGGGATCCAGAAAGCTAGTGAAAATAAGGCTGGGTGAAGCCCTTTGTTAGCTGAGACTCGGAGGGTCTAAGTACAGATGGTAGTTTAGGCTTGAAGGGTCTATATTGTAATCCTTATACTCCAATTTATTTACTAGTTGATTGATTCGGCTTGGAGGGCTGCATAGAGGTTTTTAAGCCGAGCAATTTGGTTTTCCTCTTTGATAACACATTGTGATGTTATCTTGTATTTACTTCTCTCTTCCCTTTACTCCTTGTGTTTTATACTTAATTGTCAATTATGTATGTCCATGCACTAGGTAGTAATCCCGGTTGATTACACATTAATTAATCTCATTCCACATTGTTAGGTTCTAAAGATTTAAGAATTAAATATTTAGAATCATTATTGTATTGTGTTGGCAAACCGAGATCAAAACATGTTTAGTCTAGGTGTTTAGGCAATACTTAAATAAGGGTGTTTCAAGTTTTGAAGTCCAGCTATTTGTAGAAAAGAAAAGTGAGGTTTTGCCTTTCTCAACCGATTTAGAATTAGACTCGACTGATCGAAAATCGCAGGCATAGTTTTGCTGCAGATTTTTAAATAGGCCCAAGCCCGCGAAAACGTTTAGGGTTTCACTTAAACTTCTCTACATATAAAAGAAAAACCCTAGCCACGTTTTGGAGGTGCTAAAGAAGACTTGTGTGTTACTCTTTGTGAGATTTGAGAAGTTTTGTACCTTCTAACTACACAAGAATCTACTGGAGCTAAAACTACAATCAAGGATTGGTAGAACTAGTTGCTGCATTAAGATCAACAAGTAAAGGTGATCTGAAACCTTTGAGTGGAGTCTCAAAGTCACAAGCAAGGCGCTTGTGTTGCTGTAAATTAAAGAAAAGAAGAAGTCTGTGGATTCAGAGCTTACACGTGGTCGTGTCAGTAAGTTACTATTAGAGGTAGCATTAGATTTAGGGTTAAATCTTTTATAAAAACTTCAATTCTCTTATAGTGGATTTGGTTTACCTTGAGGATAGCTAGGTCAAATCCTCCCCAGGTTTTTACCTTGAAACGGTTAGTTTTATCAGTTTTCCTAGGTAATCATATCTTGTTATTATTTATTTTTCCGCATCTTTGCATAATATGATTTATTTGTGTTTAACCTAAATCTGAAAATTAATCTAAGTAATCACTTGGTTAATAAATTAGGTTAAAAAATCTGTTAAAGGGGTCTAAACGAACTTTCACACATGTTATTGATTAGATTAAAAGCAATTTAGCCGTAATCTAAAAATTGGGGGTCTAAACTAGCTCTAGTATTTGTTAGATCGAGCTTTCACATAGGTATGCAAGTACACAACTACAAGTAGGACACTACACTATACTACAAGTCTACAAGGATAATACAATGTATTGATACGTTGAACTGAGGTAGTTACGTTTTGGCCTGGGTGTGAAATATTAACTTGAGTTAGGGGAAATGAACACGAAAGTGGCTTGGTGGAGAAATGTTTTTTTGAAGATATTACCTAACTAATCTGAGGAGAAGACGGTGTAACTGCAAGATACCCTGTAGCAGGTGGTAGCGAACAAAGTGATAGTCAATCTCATTGTATTTGGATGGAAAACGTTATTGTGAGTAATTTGCAGGGTCGGAGCCCAAGGGGTGCGAGAGTGGGCAATTCCCCCGACTCCCCCGAAAATTCCTTTAGCTACTTGCAATGTGACATACATTTAAGTAGTTTGCCCCCTATAGGAGTAAAAATAGAAAAAACACTCCCACTGTTATGAAACAGACCATAGCACCAGTTCCCTCATACCGACACACCAATCCATGAACCATCTCTCTTTCACCCATTTCACTATTCTTAAATAGCATTTATCTCAAGTAGTTTTCATCTTGTCCCATTCATCTACTATTTGCTGTATTTTTCTTCCTTATTCTATTTGGTAGGCATTCTTCCTCTTTTTAATTAATTTCACTCCATTTCGTATTTGTCATTTTATGGTTTGTTTTTTATCTTCTGTTTAATAAGTATCTCATTTATGTTCATTTCCTTTATCTTATTGTTAGAACATTGAAGCCGTACTTAATAAGCCAAAAATAATTTCCACGATGAGATCTAAGTCTACTAACAACCTTCTCCAGTAGACAGTAATCACTCACAGATTCAGCTCTTTAGTCACCAATTCACCCATGCATTCTGACCTTTAAGTGGTTTACTGAACCAATTTAGAATTTGCTTTGTTTACGTAGGCAGATTAGTATGTTAGTATCCTAGCTAGGTAGAGAAAAAGTAGCAGGTTCAGTTTTTATAGTTATATTTTTATTAACATTTGTCAAAAATTATTTGTATATATACACACACGGACACGTTTTTTTTTTTTTTTTTTGGTTGAGAAAACATATACACGGACACGTGTGTGTGTATATATGTAGAGAGAGAGAGTGAGAGAGAAAGAGAGAGAGAGAGAGATTTAAAAAAAAAAAAAAAAAAAAAGAAGAAGCCATTAGTGTTTTCTAAATTGAGTGTCAGATAATTAACCATAAGGCACGAAAAAACTGAAAACAACTCATCCTGAAATTATAAAGTGAGATATTACCTTATACCATTGTACTTCTCTTTGCATTAGAAAAGCTGCGCCTGGAACAGTATTATGTCTTGCGGAAGATTCAAACATCGCTGCTACATGTAATATGTTATTGTAATTCTTATCTGCGTCAATTAATATTGAGTTCTTTGCAGTAAATTTGCATAGGCGGCGAAATACTTCATTCTGACGATGTAGAACGGCAAGCTTAAATAAGTTTCGTCTCGAGGATTCTTCCGTACTCCACACAAGTTCAGGACATGCTTCCAGTATAGCAGTAACAAACTCAGGTATCCCGTTCTTGACCGCTTTGATGATGGCTTTAAAAACATGACCATTTTCTAGCTCTTTATGACTTAAACCTGGTAACTCTTTACACATATGAACTAGAAGTTCTTTGGATTGGTGATGAAGTAGCTTTAATTCATATATTTGATCGATTCCTGAGTCAATAATTAAAACAATGTTTAGTCAACTAGATGAGGAAAAATAAATAAATAATAAATGAAACAAAATGAAGATCAAAGAAGTTGACAATTAATCAGAAAGATTATCTTTCAAAGATACGAAACTAATGGACTAAATGTAGCATACCCAAGAGTTTAAGGAGATTCGAAACAAATCCTCGAGCTGCAAAGTGAGGAAAAAAAAAAAATCAAACACGCTTACTAAAAAGACAATATAGAGCTCTTATAATAGAGACAATAAAGTATTTTATTAGCGCTGTATATTGATTCCTTAGCTTCAACAGCACCATTCTTCCAAGATCTTATAGGTCGAAAACACCTTTCTTCCTGTTTCTGGATTCTTATGCATGACTTGAAACAACCGCCCTAGGCATTGTCTGTATGTTGGATTCTAAGGAGGTCATCATTTCAAAATCGACCACGAAGTTTCATCACCATCTCTAAGCTCAAAATTTCGTAAACCATGCATATAAATCAAGGTATCAATCTTTCACTTTTTACCACTATTTTTCGACGTGCAAGGTGGCCCAAGGTATTTTGAGGTCTTAGGCCAAAATTTTAAATTGGGCCTTTTTTTACTGTTTAAATATCTACTTTATATTATCAACATTGTCCATAATATTTTTATTTAAAATTTTATTTTTCTTACCTTTCTTACCTTTTTCGTTTATGTTTTGACCTTTTAGTGTGTCTAGGAGACTCAAATTAATCTAAAATTGTTTCTAAAAAATAATTAATCTAAAATTCTAAAAAACTTTGACCGTTTGAAAGAGAGAGTCAAACAAAATACATACATATTGAGATTGAAATTTTCATGTATTGGCTAAATTTTGGGGCTTAATTAATACTCTCCAAGATAATTAATAATCCAAAATTTTTTTCTACGGGTCTTTTTTTTTAATAAATACAGAATTGGATAAGTATTAACTAATATTTGAGATTATATTTTTAAATTTTGTTGATCTGTTTTTTTTTTTTTTTTTTACGCGGGGGGGGGGGGGGAACTGTTGAGTTGTCCCTGTTGATGTGGGAGCCTTACTCTCAAATGTAATTCCAATAGTTTCCTTTTCCAATTATTAAAGTAGTTATGGAATTTAAAGCATTAAAAATTAAAATTGAGAAATTTTGTATATAATTCCAAGTCAATAACTATACCGGAGTCATCTTCTTAACTTAGCTAGACTTAACTAGAAGTGCAAAATTAATAGGGTTTTGGTTCCCGTGGATCTTGATTCTGTTTGACGTGACATCGAATGGGATTCCTATTAAAAGTCATGAAAGCCATAGTTTGCCAAAACATTTGATGGAGAAGTATGCAGGAGAAACCCATAGAAATCTTTATATGCTTTTATTGAACTAAAGAAAGCCTATGATATGACACCTAGTGAGATTATGTGGTGAATTTTAGAAAAGAAAAGAGTCCCTCCAAAGTATATATAGTAAAGTAATTTAGGATATGTATAACAGAGTTATAACTAACTTGAGTGAGAAAAAAAAAAAGTGAAGATTTCAAAAATGAGTTTCCTATCACATTGGTTTGAATAAGGTATCAACATTAAGTTCATATCTTTTTGTACTAATTATAGATGATCTTATTAGATCAATTCATGATGTTTTCCCATGGTGTATATTTTTTTTACTAAGGATATAGTTTTAGTGGATGAAAATAGAACGAAATTGAAAATTCGGAGGATGCTTCAAAATGTAACCACTTTAAGTTCAATGGGACTAAAACAAACTACATAGAGTATACATTTAGTATAAGTATAAACAAATATAAAATGGCTATAAAACTTGATGGTCAAAAATATGAAAAAGCATATGCTTTTGATATCCTGTATCAAAAACTCATAATAATGAAGAAAAAAAAATGATGAGAATTAGAGCATGATGTATGCAGTGGAGCAACACATCAAGAATACAATGTACTTTTTTTAAGTTCACGTTTTTGTATGTCACTTGTTATTTTTTATTACGTGAGTGAAAATAAAGTTGCCCAAAATATTATTTTCATTTTGGCAAACTAAAAATATAAAGAAGAGAGAGTTTTGAGAACAATGTACCTGATTTGATACTTCCTTCTTCACCACTTTTTATGTTTTCTGATTCTTGGATGTTTATAGAAGTTTGGTTGGTGGCAGTGGCAGAGTTACGATTTGATGTCAAAGGAGACGAAACTTTTAAGAGACAGACACATTGTAGACACTTTATTTTGCAACCTGCATTAAACCTCTCATAAGAGTAAACTGGTAATTTCATGCCTAAGGAATGAAACTGTAATTTTGATCGATTGATTTCTAATTTCTTCACATAAAATTAACCCTAAAGTCATTACGATCAAAACAACATGTCTCATGCCTCAATCCAACCACCAAATTAAATGATATCAATAAGTCAAGTTTTAACGGTTATACGCATTTGCATGAGTTAAACCTAACCATAGATGATTATAAAAAATTAATTTAATTGACATAAATTTTGGTCAATTTAAAATATAATTACTGCATACACCCATTTTGTAACTAGCATTTAACCTTGTTCGAAAGCATAATGATCATTTCACATCCTAGGGGTAAAACTTTAAATTTGATCATTTTTTGATTTCCAATTAACATCTCATGAAATAAATCTTGAAGTCATAATGATCAAAGTGACTAGATACGGGCATCAATCGAACCACTAAATAGAAAAATATCATGAAATCGTGTTTTTAACAAGTAATATGCACTTGCATGAATCAACCAGATGTAATTAAGAAAAATTTATTTTAATTGATCCAATATAAGTCCAATTTAAAATTAATGATGTGTCATAATCTTTTTGAAGGGCCAAAAGAAAAGTAGGAGAGAGAGAGAGAGAGAGTTAGTGTCAAGAAGAGTATGAAATTGGCTTTGGTTTTAGATGCATATGATCTAAACCTCTCAACAACATTGTCAAGGCTTGATACAATGCTTCAATGATATTTGGGGCTTCTAAAAGGTATGTTTAGGGAAGACATAAAGCCTTCATATGTGTTATTTGTGTTTATTTATATTTTTGGGAGTGCTTCATTTTTGTAAGTGATTGAGATACTCAAATTATGTAAAATTAAACTTACGATATGAAATAGTATAATTTTTTATTTCTCTATTCAATTGTTATAATTTTAATCTCTTGACATGTAAATTAGTTTTGCAAATTAAAAATTATAAACCTTAAATCTTAAAAGTTCAGCCTTCCAAAGTTCATGTGTTTTCTTCTTCTTCTTCTTTTTTTTATTTTTTTATAAAGAAAAGAAATACTCCTAAAAAAAGAAAAAGAAATAATAAGAATTTTTATATTGAAATGTCAAATGTAAGGACCAAAATATACACGTACACTTGATATAAAAAAAATAATAAAAAATAAATAAATAAATAAATTCAATAGGCATGTAGTGGTATTTTTAGGGTCAAATTAATTATGGTTACTTATATATGGATATATTGTATTATAAGTTTTTTTCTTCATTATTTTAGTGAAATATAATACATAATTGAAAATAATTTTTCAAACATTTTAACACATAAAAGTATTATAAAATAAATAATAACGAACACACGCATCGCGTGAGACACTCACTAGTTTTTTTATAAAATGAGCGAGATGATTTTTTAAAGTTGGTTTTGCTAGCTGTTTTGGGAAAGTGCAAAAAAGATTCTGGAATTGCTTATTCTCCACTTAATTAACTTTCTCCCCACTCGTTTCTCAAAAAAAAAAAAAAAAAAAACTTTCTCCCCACTCCAATTTAGCTTCAAAATAAGGAACCCAACCCCTTTGTAGAGCCTTCTTCCCCCACTATAAAAGGCCTCTCCAAACCATTCCAAAACACCACTCCCTAACCTTTAGTTGAAGTAACAAGAAAATTTCCTTTGGTGTTTTGGCCCTCCAGGTCTCAAATAACTAGAAGGGTAAATTCTAGCCTCCTAGTCTATGGTTTATGTCTTAAACTTGTTGCTTCACTCCTCTGAAGTTCTATAGGAGTACGCAATTTCTCTTTTAGGGTTTTAGAGGAAGCAACAAAGTAAGTCACCCTCTTTGGCCAAACAATAGTCCTAGTGATGGAGCCAAACTTTAGACTTAGGGGTGGGCAAAACATACGCTAAAAAAATTTCTTGAAGACAAAACTTAGATATAGTATTTTTCACCAATTTAAAATTTTACAATAATAATATCAATGACCACACACACTATTCAGGGATATTAATACTAATTTATTGCCAAGATCAGTTTTGTATCTCAACTGGTTGACATCTTACAATGTTTTCAAGACATCCAAGATTCAAATCCTTCTTCTCATTGTAACTACCAAATTTTTTTTATAAAAAAAATACCAGTAATTTATTTACACAATTATTCAATTTAAATATATAAATACTATTTTATTCACAAAACCTCTAAGATGTTTTCCAAAAAAAAAAAAAAAAACTTCAAATGTTTCAACTTTCATGTTAAACCAATTGAACAAGTTAAACATTAGAGCTATTTCCTTAAAACTTAAAAGCCCACTAATTTAGCAAGTCAAATAGTTGTATTCCTTTAAAAATTAATAGCCACACATGTAGTCCTTTTAGTAATTAACCCACTCAATAGCTTATGGCCACACACAAAAAAGAGCTATAAGTGAGTAAGAGTAGTCTAAGTACAAATCCTTCGTCTCTCTCAAATAATCATTCTAAGCATAGTAGAGTAAGTGACTTTCCAAATATTAGAGTGTCTGGTAAATTTCTTTGAGTTGCCTTCTCATTCTTCAAGAACAACATGGAACAGGATGCCAAAGGGGTTTTCTTCAAGGATTTATTACTTGTTTTGGGGGATTTTATTTGTTTGTCTGTGGAGTGGCCATCAACCAAAGTGATGGGCGTTTTTTTTTTTTTTGTTTTATTTTTTTGGTTGGGTTCTAAGGGCCAATTTATAAATTTTTGGGGAGAGGGGGAGCCAAGAGTAATTATCTTGGACCTAAATGTTAAAAAATTCAGAATATATATACTATTATGATTTTTTAAAAATTTGTGTGTGTGTGTGTGTGTGTGGGAGGGGGGGCAATGGGCACTAGTCCATGAACAACTTTGTCCCTGACTAGTCCTCTTGTTCTTGGGTTTAAAACCTGCTCACTCCTCAACAACCTCTAAGAGGAATATGTCCTCAACAACGGCCTACTCACTCATAACCTTCTTTTTTGATTATGTGATGGAAGTTTAGATTCAAGCATGCTCTTATGTTGAATATGATTGAATGCCTATGCTTATGTTCTTGAATCTCTATGCTATGTTCTTCACACGTTCATGTATGAAATAATGCTAGATCATAGGATGTTATTAATTTTTATGCAAAACACATTTCTATCAAATAATATGATCACTTGCTTAGAATTAGAGTTTACACCAATCACACACAACCACGGTGCCTTTAATTTGCAATCCAAATTGATGTGATTTGTATGCTAGAACTGGGGTTCTTTACCATGCACACACAAACCAAAAAAAACATTCATTTCAATCTTGAATTATATGCTTGGATGCTATAACATGTTGTTTACTTCGATGATGTAACATGACCATTGGCTACCATAGTTTAGAAAAACGATTTCACCAAGTAAGGTGGATGTCTAATCCCTTCCTACCTTATAACTTAGCTTCCGAATTTATATCAAGAGTGCGTAGATTAATGCTTTTCTATGCATTTTTCAATTTTTAGATTCTAACTAGGATCAAGGTCATGCACTTTTTTTATATTGTATTTAGGATCGAAGCCATGTATAATTGTAGTTATTTTTCAAATGATATACATT
Organism: Quercus aquifolioides; assembly: GCA_019022515.1. Classification (NCBI taxonomy): domain Eukaryota; kingdom Viridiplantae; phylum Streptophyta; class Magnoliopsida; order Fagales; family Fagaceae; genus Quercus; species Quercus aquifolioides. The sequence goes on from CM032333.1 coordinate 47,768,137, forward strand.
CAAATATATAAGTAAAAGTGATGCAAATTTCATATGGTTTTTTTTTTTTTTTTTTTTTTTTTTCTTTTAATAAAAAATAATTGGCAACTCAATATAAAACCCTCAATCTAAGGGCTATTGTTAGTTAAACTTCCATTTTGAGAGGCACCAATGCAACTCCACTCATATATATGGCTTTGGCCTAATTAGATCGTAGCAGGCCGAAAGTGCGGTCTCTCACAATTATGTGTAGTGATCTGATTGGTTCTAGGCCAACATTTTTGGTGAGTATGCACATGCAACCATGGGGACTTGGTCCCAATTTGACTCTGAATTTTCAAAACTCCCTCCTTTTCTTACCAACCCCCACATAAATGCACCTTTCATAGATTCTTCCAACTACTACTATAAAAGCTACCATCCTAACTCATTCCAAAAAGCACCAAAATCCTCCACCCCCGGGCGTGCGCTCTAAGAGTTCTAGTGAAGTAGCTCTAGTGTTTGTCATTTCCTAGTCTTACAAAGATTTAGGTTGTGGGTGAGTGCAATTCTACCTCTCCTAGAATTTCTTTCCTTGTCACTTCCTAAGTCCTAAGGAAGTATTTCTAGTGTTTGTCATTCCCCGGTCTTATTGAGATTCAGGTTGTGAGTGAGCATGATTCCACCCTAGGAACCATAAAAGAGCCTCCTCTTCCTTCCTTTGTGTAGATTTGCATTCAGGTATATTTTCTTTCCCTAGACTTATTTATCGTATCATAATATTGTAATGCTAATTTTATATCAAAGCATGCTAGGTTAGGAATGTTTGAATATTGCTTGAGTATGCTTAAACGTTCTTCACATGTTTTTGTTTGTTCTTCACAAATTCATGCATTCATTAAACTTTGATCTAAAATTTGTATCTAAGAGATTAAATAATTTGTCAATTTTAATAACATGTTTGGAAAATGAATCTAATACTGTTAAATTTTTCTACAACTTGTGTGGATTGTCACCAGGGACGGAACTATGCTTGGACCAGGGGGGGCAATGGCCCCCATAGTCCAATGAGAAAAAGCAAAATTTATAATATATAAAACTTGTTTTTAAATTTTCATGCTCTATTTTTGTTCAATACTTCCATGCTTTAACAAAAAGTACACTTTCTTTATTCAAATTTACATTAAATTTTGATTCTATTTGTGGGTTTTTGTCTGAATTTAAAAATGATTTATGAAATTTATCTTAAAGCGTTACATAGGATAATTGCAATTTAAACGTTTGATGAAGTTGCCCAAAGAAACTTGGGATAAACACACACACACACACACATGCGCACGCATGCCTATATTCTTTTATAAGTTGCTTGGATAAAAAACATGGTTGTCTTTGGGTTAATCTAGAGCTACAATATGAAGGTTTATACTATAACAATTTTTTTTAAGCATTTGAGTTTAAGTGTATCTCGCCTCCCTCATTCGAAATTCTAACTTTGTCACTTATTGTCAAGGTTTTGAAATCTGGACTGGACCGGGCGGTCCTACCGGAAAAACTGGGAATTGAACTGAAATTCAATTTTTTAAGCCTAGAGAACTAGGTATCAGTGAATTGTGAGAGAACCGGATGAACCGGGGTTCAACCGGAAAAACTGAACAAACCGTAGGCCGATTCAACCAGTAATGGAATTGGGAAAAATTAAAAAAAAAAAAATGCGACTGCCAAGATCCGAACCAGAGCTCTCACACCTTGTAAGCAAGACTAAAGCCATGACCAACGAACCAAGTGCTCTTCTTAGGAGCTAATATGCAATACTATTAAATTTATGTTAAATTTGCATGATTTATAGTTTCTAAACTTCTATGTCATCTTTCTCAACATATTAAATATTACTAAATTAACTTTTTATTTAAGAATAATACCTATGCAATTTATGAATTTATTTTAAAAGTCGTTTTTAGTTAATTGAAATGATTTCTCTTAAAGGATTATTATAAAAACTCCTTTTTATGCTTATTTATGTTGTACTATTTTTTATTAACCTTATTATGTACTATTTTATGTATTTTGTTTCAATTTTTAAGATATTTTTAGCAAAATTTTGCTAATATTTACAAATTTAATATATTTATTTATATTTAAATAATTATTAAATTAATTATGAAATTATCACAGTTCGACCTTAAAAATCTTGAATATCTCCCTTTTACAGTTCAATAAATGGTCAGGATTTCAAAACTTTGCTTATTGTCACTGGCAATTATTAGGATCTAATAATTTGTTAGTTTTAATAACGTGTCAACCTTTTTCTAATACTGTTACAAATAAGTTCTAAAAACTCATTACTTTTTTATATCACCAATTATTGTTCACTACGTCAGCAAAAATAATGTTGTCCAAAATATATATTTTTTCATTGTGGCAGACTAAAAATCCTATAAAACTAAAGAGAGTCATGACAACAATGTACCTGATTCGATATATCCTTCTTCTCCACTTTTTCCCTTTTCATAAGCCGGTACAATGCATATACCTTGCATCAGAATTGCGCCATGAATCTCAAGTAAAAATAGTTAGGTATAATAATAATAATAATAATAATAATAAGCATCTTTGTTTTTTGTTTTTTTTCCTTTTCTTAGAGTTGTCAACTAATTTGAATGGTTAGCAAATATCATTCCAGTACATAAGAAGGATGGCATGGTTAGAACCTACATGCAAAACTTGAGACGAATGAAGCCTAAGTGAACAATGAAGAAGAACAAGAAGGAGGAAGTAAAGAAACAATACAAAGTCGAGTTCCTTAAGGGTTGTTAACTACCCTAAGTAGTTAGCAAACGTCATTCCGATACCTAAGAAGGGTGGCAAGGTTAGAATGTGCATCAAATTCCAAAACCTCAACAAAACCAATGGGCTATATTAGAGTCATCTACTCATCTTCAATATAACCTCAACAAAACCAATGGGCTATACTTAGCTGAAGTGCAAAATACATTAAGGTATTGGTTCAAGTGGATCTTGATTCTCGATCTAATTATAATTATAGGTTAGACAGCACCGCGTGAAAAGTTGTGCGCTTCAGTGCAGCATAATCGAAATGCTACTGGTGCGCAATGTACACAATACCTTCTTCCTTGTATATAACTAAATCCCAAAATCTATTCATATATAGTACAAGACTCAAATTTTATCCATCTAGAGGCTAGAGGACTCAAAACGTTTTTCACTTAAAGATTGGTAATAAAATCAAATACACATCGGTGAGGTGAGACTTCAGAATCTCGATCATTATTGGTTACTTTCATTTTTGACATTTCCTTGTCCCATGCATATAAGACTTAGAAGCAGTTGGGGCCTCATAATTTACATATGGACAAGATACAAAACACCACTCACATGCGTCGCCAACCCGACGGGTTGGAGCTCTATAATTTCAAAATGAATATTATTATTGTATAAAAATAAATACAACATGCAATATTTATTAATAGGAAAAAAAAATACTTTTCTCTTTTATGCTTCGGATAAATCACAAACCACTTTATTAATTGCATAAAGTTAAATAAAGATATAGATAATTAAGTTCACCATTTAATGCAACAACATGGGAACAATAATGTGTATTAATTTTCCCAGGATAGCTTATTTTGCTCCAAAATTAAATTGGGTGAAAATACAACAACGCCTTAAAACAGACATATATATATATATATATACACGCACGTAAACCAATAGTGAAAATTAACTGAAAATTTAATTTAATTTAATCACATATTAAAATACATTCATATGTACTTATGGTCATTCTTTATTAAAAATGTGGAGATTTTGTCTGTTCTCCAAATTTCAAAGAGTACAGTCACAAACTATTTTACAACATTTTACAAAATGTTAATGTTGTCAACTTTTTATTGGTTTTCATTTAGGTCCACCATTAATATAATTTTTTCATTTATCAATAATTACTGATCACCACATCATTCATTTGTAAAAAAAAATTTTAAATAATTTGTATCTCTAAAATTATTCAATTTGAAATCAATCCATGCAGATTTTCACAGATTTGAAAACAGTATGATTTTAAAGTAAATTGCCCTTTATTGATTTAAAAATCTGATGTGCCGATCATTTAATGTATGGTGCTAAATAGAATAATTTAATGGAACTAATGAGAAAAGAGAGTGATACTCACTGTTGTGGATCCATTGTTTCAAAAATGTGAGCTGATTTCCACTCGGATATGCAAAAGACAAGCTAGCTAATGCCTCCACAGGGGCCTGCTTCATGAAATCCTCAGCAATAGCCAAAGCAGGGTAAAGTTTGAGCAAATCCAAAGCCAAATCTATTGAGTACCAAACAGAAGCGATTAATTGAAATGAAATTATAGCCAAGATTTCGAAGAATATAAATAACGACGAATGTATAGTCAAATCTTAAGCTCTTACCAAAAGCTTTGGCAAAAATGCACCGGGTAACAAATGTAGCACCATTGAAGCCGTTTGTTGGGTCTAGATATTCCGGAGGAGTTTCCTTATAGAGATAGCGAACCATTTCTATTGCATTGGAGTTATCCGTAATGGCCAACACGACTGGAATGAGTTTGTCAAATTCGTTTTCAATGCTAAGCAAGTCTTGATTCTGCTTTATTATGCATTCTGCCATCTTGACGTTTAGCACAACTAGCTAGAACCGTAACACCATCACGATCTTTTATTTCCAAGTCTTCTTTCGTCATTATCTTCGCCAACTCCTCCACAATATTCGTGTGTCCAGAAAAGATAGCAATGTGTAGAGCCGTACTTCCCCTATGTGAAATTTTTGCTCTCTTTGCCTCCGAATTGTCCCTAATGAACTGCTTAGCATCGTCCCACTTACCTTCGTGGATACTCTTTTTAAACGGTACATACCGACGGAGGTCACTGTTCTCATTGTCTGCCATCCCTGCCAAGTTTTTCTTATTTTTCCTGTAAAAATTCAAAAGATTTAGAGTATCTCATAGCAATTACAATATGATTACTCATTTGGATCTCAGTATTGACCAAACGAATAATATTATTGCACAAGAATAGTGCCTCAAACTCAACAAAAATAGTGCAACCAGAGAAGACATAGTACCAACCAACAAGAACACTATGTCAAGGGAAATGATCAATAGGCCGCTATTGTCCTTAAAACATTTAAGGCAAAACTAATTTTTAGTAAAACTGTTAATAATTTTTGTCGTGGGACTTCAGTTGGATTTCGTCTTTCGGTTTGGACTAATTTTCATTGCGGGCTTGGACTGATTGGTGAGTGATTTGGACTCTGGTTGGGTCTTAAATTAGGCTAAGTAGGCCTCCAGATTTAGTCAGGGTAATGGGGCAGTTTATTGAATTTGGGCCAAAGTAGAGCTTGGGTAATGATTTCGGTTGGGAATTGGGTTTGAACCTGATTCTAGGATTAATATAGGGCCAAAATGGCCCATTACCGTCAATTTTGGAAATATTTTGCCCAAAAACACTGTTTCGGAAATAATTGGGGATATACCATCTTTTGTAGTACTCGAGTTCTCTGAACTCGAGTACTATGTTTTTTTACTTCCACCGTGGCACGCTGACATGGCAGTTGATTCAAAAATTCTAAGCAGTACTCGAGCTTCCTGAACTCGAGTACTGTTTAAAAAATTTTAGAAAGTACTCGAGCTTCCTGAGCTCGAGTACTGTTTAAAAAAAATTTAGACAGTACTCGCGCTTTCTGAGCTCGAGTACCAAGCTGCCTTGAAAATTTTCCTGGGCGAAAAAACCCTGTTTAAAAAATTTTAGAAAGTACTCGAGCTCAGGGAGCTCGAGTACTGTTTAAAAAAAATTTAGACAGTACTCGCGCTTTCTGAACTCGAGTACTAAGCTGCCTTGAAAATTTTCCTGGGCGAAAAAAACCCTGAGCCAAAAAATTCCCTGTATGCCAATTTGTGGATAATGCACAAGATCTCACATTTGCTTAAAAAGGAATCATACGACAGAACATGTCACATACTTCAAAAGCCTTGTTTTTACAATTCCCACAGTTGCGAAAAATACATTACATTGCATTTTATATTGTCTGTATGTACAAGACGCACATGGCACATACACATGAAAAATATTAAGAGGAAGACTTAGGACCCCAAAAAAAAGACCAAAAATTAAGATCACTGAGATGTTAAGGCAAACCCAAAATAAGTAGGTGTTGTTTGGTAGAGTATATCCTCCCCCCCCCCCCCCCCCCCCCCCCCCCAAAAAAAGAGAAAATCTCCCCTGCCAGTAATAGTATAATGCATGGCAGTCATCACCCATGCTTTCCCATGCATTTCTGAAATTGGAGACCCCCACTTTCAACATGTAATCAGCTGCTACAACCTCCAGGTCCTCTAGCTGGTATTCATCTTCAACACCATCATCCTCTGTCTCACCAGTGGTTGGATCAACCTAATAGTATTGCCAAATGCATTAGTTAATAAAACAACTATGATATGTAATAACATGAGCTGCAGACTGAAACAATTTGCATAAGGACTACCAAATTTTGAAAGTATAAAGTGTTTTTGGAATGCCAGTCGACTGGAAATTGGCGATATGGTATGCTTCAAATTCCATTTAATTTACTTACACAGGCCTTTCACATGTAATAAAGTAGAAGGTGATTACTTATCAAAGGAAATCAAAGCAACAGAGGAAGTGTATAGTAACAACACTGACTAACCTAAGTTTTCATTACAGTCATTGATTTAACAAGAGATATGATCGTAGATAGAGTCATTGGTGAATAAGATTTCAATACCAAATCCAGCTAACTACGAAAAGTTTTTGGATTATAGTTAAGTCAATAGTCTGACTTATTATAACTCCTATATATATAACACATATGCACATGCATTGTAGAAGTCAGCCATGAACTTCTTCATTAACTTTGTCACTCAACTTTTTGGGTTTTCTTTTCACTTGGTGTCATTATGCCTAGTTTCTTCAGGGCATAGTGGGATGGCTCAAAATGCCAAGCTTGAGGACAGCACATTATAATTTAAATAGAAACAATACACAAGTTCAATACTTTAAATATAAAGAGAAAGTCATCATCATCATAAGCATAATAATTTGAAGTTTTGAACTAGTGCAATCAAAGACATTTAGGAGGAACTAAAGTGTTCAATTGTGAGAGTGTAGGCAATTCCTTTGATTGGTAGCAATGTTCAAGAACAAGTCAGAAGTTAGAACTTCTACGATTAGCATTAAAAAAATGGAAAAAATTTACGTTTAAAAGGATGCCACGGTTCAAACTTAGCGTACCTAGTCCGCAAGACCACCACTCGTCCGTACCTCGTTCCGCTTAGGGCATGTTCTTCGGTTATGCCCCTCTTGGTCACACAACCCGCATTGCACCTTCCTCCCCCCCTCCTTCCATGGTGTGGTTCTTGGCCGTCTCCCACCCTCGTCCATCTCATTCCTGATTCGTGTTGAGACAGGGCGACCTTTTTCTCGAATCAATTGAGGGTTAGGGAGGACTTTTCGAGTTTCTTCAGGATCCGGCCATGATAATCTATCTTTCAACACAGGGAAAACGGGAGCATAGCTCCGGAACAATGCATCCACGCTATAGCAGGGGTCAATATACTGCTCTGCATCATGTCGATACCTAATACAAACTGCAATGACATGTGAACATAGTATCTTGTACAGTTTCCATTTCTGACATGTGCAAGTTCTTTGCAACAGATTAACTCCATGTGTGTGATCCCCATGTCCATCAGTCCCTGCATTATGCGGTGTATCTACTTGATATGATTGTTGTTGCGCGCTCAATCTCGTCACCCTGTGATTCTCTGCCTTCGCCTTATTTCTCATGAAGATATCCAAGGCATATTTAGTCCATCTTTGACCCGATTTCAACTGCTCTATGCTCTTATTACGACGATCATCAAAGTAGGCATTTAGTTTGAACCATGTGTATTTCACCATTGCCGTAATAGGCAGGCTACGAGCACCCTTTAGAACACCATTGAAGCACTGGGACATGTTTGTAGTCATCGCCCCATAACGGTAACCGTTGTCAAAAGTTAGAGCCCATTTCTCTTTGAGCACATCCTTCAAATATCGATGTGCATCCCGGTTGACATTCTTAATTGATTCGAAAGTGGCATTGAACTTTCGCTCTTGGGTAGCACTTGCTGCCCTCCATACTAGATTCTTTAAAGTTTCATTTTTCCATCTAGTGTTAACATTACTGCATAGATGACGAAGGCAGTAACGATGTTCTGTCATGGGAGGTCGCAGGGAGACGTCTCGATTAGTGTCTCTGAAGATAGCTTGTATCCCAGGGTGTCTGTCAGATATGACACACAGGTCTCTCCGGTCGGTAACATACGTTCTTATACAAGCCAAGAACCAACCCCAAGTCTCTGTGCTCTCGCTCTCGACAACGGCGAAGGCTAGTGGATAAATCTTATTATTAGCATCTGTCGCCATTGCAATCATCAATTTCCCTTTATATTTTCCATAGAGGTGGGTTGCATCAATGCTAATCACAGGCCTACACTTCTTGAACCCAACAATACATGGACGAAACGCCCAAAATACAGACTTGAATGTACAGGTTCCCCGTTCATAATTATCGTCCAGTAGTAAGTTATACTGTGTACCCGGACTTGCATCCGTAAGTCCTGCCAAAAAACGCGGCAACTCTGCATAAGACTCCTTAAAATCTCCGTATATAGCTGCAACGGCCTTTTGTTTGGCATCCCATACCTTGTATGTGAACCATAATGATTACGTTAGAAATGAATACAAGTTAAATCATTATAGTTGAAGAAAACAAATGAAGACTTGTAAGGCTATAAGATGAATATAATATTTCTTCCTCTTTATTCGTTTTTTTCTTTTTCTTTTTCAATTTCAATTTTCATAATATAAAGTATTCATGGGTTTTGGGAAAAAGTATCTTGGTTATACTAGACTGGTCTGCATGTCTCTACATTGTACTGAAAAAAGAATGCAAATTAAATAATACCTTGTACTGAGATACTTCGTGTTTTAAGTCTGCCAAAATAACGTGACGTAAGTTCTTTATCTTATATGCAGGGTCTTCTCGTATATAGCGCTCAAGTACGTATGCTAGGAACACCGAATCAATCATCCGACCATCGTGAGCATTTTGAATTTTGTCGCACGTGTGGGGGCCCTTGCATTTTGCGATCTTCCAGACATTGTCTCCCTTGCAATAAGTCGCACGGACTGACCATGGACAAGAATCATCCTCACAACTCACTATAAGCCTCTCTAAGTCTGAATGCTCAGTCTTGAAGCTAAAATTCTCTCGCAAAGCGTACCAAGTCAACACAAATTTTACTGCCAATTTATTGGCGAATACCATCCCTTTCAGTGGCTGCTCCCCAAGCGTCCAACTTGATACTTCCGCTTGCATAACCGGTGATGGATCAAACATATTATCCCTAGTGTTTTTAGTGAACCATTCTGGTGTAGGATCAGGACCTGGGCATGTGTCTCTATTCTCTTCTACAACCACATCTTCGATATGATCAACATCCTCATGTTCACCCATGGTATCTAGGAACTCCTCGAACTCATCCCTAGTAACATCAATATGGGTTGCATCATCAGCAACTCCGTAATCATCTTCATTTTCGAATGTGCCCCCATGCAGCTCATCATGAGATAAATGCTCTCCTTCATGCACTTCATGGCGCCCTACCTCCTCCCTAGTTGAGTTCACACTAGGAAATGGCTGCCATGGTTCATTGTCATACCCATCTCCTGTTCTCTGCACACCCTTGATAAGACTGTAGTGGTATTGACTCGATGTGCTCATTTGTAATTCCATCCAAAACAGTATGTTGTGAACCCTCTCCAGCCTCTACTATGGTGGGCTCAACAGTGACATAGAGCTCCGAAGCAACAAATCCTTTCACCACCATTTGTTCAACAACTTCCCACATCATTTTCACTTTGGCGCCACACGATAACTGTAGTGACTTGTAGACAACCTAGGTGCCTACAACCAGTTGAGGTGCTCGATACACGATGGAAATGTTATGCCTACATTGGTCTAACCCCATCGCCTTCAATATTCTTCGTTTCAAATTCATAAGGCCTATCCCACGCTTCACCTTAACACATTTTTGCTTTTAGTTTGAGCCTTGATATGACAACCCATTTACGTCATGATAATACGTCTCTCCATCGTAATACACATAGAAAAAGTGAAAATCCATCACCGACCTGTTATTAACAATATTAAAAGTTGTCATAATCTATAAATAGTTTTATATATATATATATATATATATATATCTTCATAGGTAAGGTAAGTATGAGAAGGAAAGATTATATTAAGAAACTGTACGGTAGGAAAAGGAAAAAATATACCAAACTGTATATACAGCCCCACTTTTATATCAGATAATTTTAAATTGTGAAGAAATTGATAACTTGATATAAATAGAAAGAAAAAAGGAGTTTACATAATTTATAAGTTTATATTAATTGCATATTATTATTTTGTTTTTTACTTCATCTAAAAAAATAGTTAATGTTATTAGAATTTTATTAGAAATTTTTTTTCAGTTTATCTTAAAGATAAGAAGTTCACATTAGTGAAGTACAATTCTGAAATTTCTAACCTTGAACGAGTAAATGCTATCGATATGATTTATGTTTTCATTTATTTATTTATGTTTAGCATATAGCTAGAAAATACTTATTGTCAATTTTCATATTAATTTTATATTGATGGTTCTAAACTATTAATGCCAATGAGTTATACTTGCAGTTCTGGCCGTATATAGATTACAAGGCCAACATTCAAAACCATCTGGATGTGTGACTATGTGGTAATTATAAAAAGATGATTCAATTGACATTTCAACTATTATATTATGTAATTAAATTTAATACTCCTTTTGAGGTGAAAATGGCCAAACTCATTACACAGTTAAATTTCCACTATATATATAGAACCATGTAGTATCATCTACTAGTTGCAATCACCACAAAGTCCATCAACGAAATGGAAGGAATATTAGAAAACAATATCAAGTCTTTTCATACCAGATCAGTTCCCAGAGTAACATAACATTTGGTTCACACAATCACATCCAAAGAAAAGAAGTTCACATGAAAGTCATGCATAAAAATCTCATACAAACACAATCTAAAAACTCATTGAGGTCTTTTAACTCATGCAAAAAAATTTAAAAACTAAGCATTTAACAAATACAACTATGTACTGGTCACAAAAGAATTGACTCACCAGTGGAATGGATAGCACGTTGATTGATGGAGACACCAACACAGCTCAAGGACTTGTAGATGGTGACCAAACAGTCAAGCTTATGCTGATGGCTGACTCGCACATGGAGTTTCTCAAGAGCTTTCTACTGAAAATGTCTTAATGCTGATGGGTTGGTATATGGTTAAATGGTACTCGAGCTCAAAGAACTCGAGTACCATTAAGTACCATTTACTCGTACCGTTGGAGCCAGTTCGTTCGTATGTGAGTAGGTGGGAAATAACTGTGGGAGTAGGTACTCGAGTTTGATGAACTCGAGTACTATGTTTGACATTAAAGTTGATTCAAAAATTCTAAAGAGTACTCGAGCTTCCTGAGCTCGAGTACTGTTTAAAAAAAAATTTAGACAGTACTCGCGCTTCCTGAGTTCGAGTACTACTTAAAAAATAATTTAGAGCTCGAGTACTGTTTAAAAAAAAAATTTAGACAGTACTCGCGCTTCCTGAGCTCGAGTACTTCTTAAAAAAAATTTAGACAGTACTCGCGCTTCCTGATACTAGCTCTCCGTAGGCTTGGGTCCGAGGACCATGCAAGACCTAGGCACAGGTGCTGCCTTCAAGATAGGTGGCTAGCTCTCCGTAGGCTTGGGTCCGAGGACCATGCAAGACCTAGGCACAGGTGCTGCCTTCAAGATAAGTGGCTAGCTCTCCGTAGGCTTGGGTCCGAGGACCATGCAAGACCTAGGCACAGGTGCTGCCTTCAAGAGTAGTGGCTAGTTTTCCCCATAGGCCTGAGTCCGAGGACCATGCAGAGCCTTGGTTCTGTCTAACACTTGGTCTTCTGAAGTAATTAGTTTCCCCATAGGCCTGAGTCCGAGGACCATGCAGAGCCTTGGTTCTGTCTAACACTTGGTCTTCTGAAGTAATTAGTTTCCCCATAGGCCTGAGTCCGAGGACCATGCAGAGCCTTGGTTCTGTCTAACACTTTCACTTTTCTGTAAGTAGGGGTTTGTCCTCGGACCGTTTTTCTGGGGACGATTCCTCCTTCGGTCGGACAGTGATTTTACACGTGGCGTTGATCTCGCCTCCAGCTCGAGTCCCCATCTTCTATCTGGGAAGCGTCTCTTGGCCGTTCGTGTTCTGCGCCTGACGCTTCGGTGCGCGAGACGCGCCTTCATTAATGGTCTCGTGAATCAACAGAAGTACAACGGTCTGCGGCCCCCTTGGAATTTGGTGGCTTCATTATTGTCCGCCGCTTCGGTAACTCACTTTTCGAATTCTGCGTGAATTAATTCTCACCAACCCTCCTCCTCTATATAAGGCCTTCTGGGGGGATGGTTTCTCCTCATTCCATGGACCTTCCACCACAGCCAGAAATACGTCCTTCCGCCTCTCTGAGCCCCTTTAACACCACCGCCAGGATTGTGACCAAAGTTGGGAGACATGGGATCGAGGGCCGCTGTGGCCGCAGCCCCCACTGGGCTTCCGGCGCGGCAGAGTCCGGGCGTAACCCTGGCAGTGCCGTATGCGGTGGCCAGGTGGGACGTTGTTGAAGTACCTAACGTCTCTCCCCGGGGCGCACCTCCGGTGGAGGAGACACGCGAACTCATGTCATGGCTGGCGCCTGAGTGTTGCCGTCTCCAACGGCCAGCACTCGGGAGGATTGGAGAGCATCAAGGGAACATCACGGGGGAGGACATTCCGGTGCCCCTGCATCTGCTCCTCACTTTGTTCAAGCTTCCGCCTTGAAGCGAGCCAGCCTCAGCCCCCTTCCCCACTTTCATTGTCAAGCTCTCCCATTCTCCTGATGCCAATAAAAGCACGGGTTGACACTTCCCCCTCCCTCTAGCTAGTTGTAGAATCGGACCGCCTGAGCCTCCGATTGTAGGATTAGCTTGTAATAAAGCTTGTAAAACAAGCCTGCCTGAGCCTCTGATTGTATTTTGTAACTTTCTTTTTCATGAAATAATATCAGACTCTTTTCTCTTTTCTCTCTTTTTTTTTTTTTTTGCTGTTGAATCTTCCATTTTGCTGCGACTGTACTTATTTATTTATTTTTTTGCGAAGTGACTGTTTAGAACGATCGCCGGTTGCGCCGGTCGGCGCACTAACCCTTCCCACAGACGGCGCCAATTGTAGGGGCTCGTTTTGTCGTAGATCCCCCAACAATACATTTATTTAGAGAGTGGGACGAAGGGTTTGGCGCTAACAGGCTTGCCACCGGTTCTCCAGAGACTCCCTTCTTCGAGGGGGCTTTGCCCCGTTCTTCCTCTTCTTGGCTTGGGGTTGCTCCTCGGACCGCCGAGGAGCCCCCCCCCCCCCCTTCTCAAGAGGGGTACTTTCCCTTATATAAGTCTCCTTCGGTTGATCTTAGCCTTACGGCTGTCAATCATCCAGGCTCCTTGCTTTAGAACCTGTCCCATCCGCTCTGCTCCCAACCTTACTGTGGGTCGCAGCCCCCCAGGTTGTGCCGCTCAGAGGTCCTATCAGCATTAATGCTGCTAGGGGAGTTAGGTAAATGCATTAAGTGTGGATGTGACCACCTGGAGTTTAGACTAGGAGTGCCGAGGAAGGGGTGTCCTCGGCGCGGGCCTAGTAAGGGCTGAAGCCCATAGACGCCGGCCTGGGACAATTGTCCCTCCTCGGCATGGGCCTTGGGCCAGCCTAAAAGTGGGCTGGGGCTCCCAGGCCCACGGGCCCCACATAAATATATATATATATATATATATATATATATATCTCGATGATTTTATTCCACAATCAACCAAATTATTTTTAATGGTTTAATGCTTTTTTACCAAGTACTTCCCACGGACCCACATCACTTCCTCGTTTATTAGTTCAGTCACTTCAGTGGTTCCCCGTGTTTTTTTTTTTTTTCTTGTCTTTTGTTTTTACTTTTTTTGTTTTTGTTTTTTTATAACTTATAAACTTAACTAGTAATTATATATAAACATCTTATTCGGCTGTAATTATATATAAACATCTCATTTGGCTGTAATTGGGCTAAAAGCTTTTTTATGAAATGGGTTGAGGCCTATTGTATTATGCATGAACTTACAACTTGCATTGTAAAAATTATAACAATCTATATGGGCTATTACCAAATGATTTAAATTTATATACATATATATATATATATATATATATTATTTAATATATAAAAATAAATATAAATAAATAAATAAATAACTAAACAATTTTTTTTGTCCCTGAACTTTATCAAAAGTTTGTTTTTCATCCATGAACTTTTGTAAACATTTCACTTTATATCCTTTTGTCCATGTCTATTAATTTGTATCCTACATGTCTTAACGAAAAGATGATGTGGTATTCTCATTTTACAATGTGTTGGGCATACACGTGTGAGTGAAATTATACATTAAATAATAATAATAAAAGAGTGAGTGGTTAATATAATATAATTGAGCCCAAACTCATAGACTTAAGCCTTTGGGTTAAGTGGTGTTCCTATAAATTATATTAACTACTCATTTGAGGCTCCTCAAGGCTTTCTCTCCCCAACAAGTGGTATCAGATTTCATTGAGGTGTGTAGTAAAGTGGCAAGGTCCCTTACGTAGATGGAGCAGGAACGAGTCTCTTTTGCAGTTGGAATGGGGACGTGGTGCGTATACTTGGACCTTACACAAGTAAAGCCTAACAGTTAGGTGGTGTCACTATATATTATATTAACTAGTCATTGGAAACCTTTTAAGGTGTTCTCTCCCCAACAAATGGTATTAGATCTCATGGTGGTGTGAGGTAAGGTAGCAAGGTTCCTTTTGTAGATGGAGTGGGGATGAGTCCCTCTTGTAGTTGGAGTGGGGACAGGTTGCATGTACTCCAACCTCACACAAGTATGCGTCACCCAAGGCAAGACTAAAAGACACACAAACGATCCTAGCAAAAGTCCCAAAAGGAGTATTGACAATGGTGCTCAAATCATGATAAGGTGCAGGGTTCCCATGGATAAGTGTGTAGGGTTGACATGTGGTTCCAATGGATGGCATACAAGAAGCCCATTGATGATGTGTTGGTGAAAGAAAATCTCATATGTAAGGGAGAGCAAGTAGGACTTGTTTGTTGTCTCAAACAGAGATTTGAAAGCCCATTGAGAGGTAATGACTTACACGTGAGCAGGAGATTGTTTTTATTTTATTTTTCATTTTTTATTTTTTTATTTTATCTAAAATAGAAATCCTACTCTAATATAATCTAAGTATATATATATGTAAAACTCTTTCATAAAGACTTGAATCTCAGGTCCTGCCCCCTCACCCTACAAGAACTTGTATTTGTAGAGTGATTATCACGCTAAGGGTATGCAGTGGTTGAGGGAGAGATTATTAAGTATACACGTATGAGTAAAGTTCCATATTAAATAATAATGAATAGAGTGAGTGATTAATATAATATAGTTGGTTCCAAACTCAAATGCTTAAACCTTTTTGAGTTAAGTAGTATCTTAATATGTTATATTAATTACCTAATTGGAGGCTCCAAAGTATGTTTTCTCCCCAACACAATGTAACCAACCTAGACCAATAATAACGTGACAAAAAATTAAAAAAAATGTCACTGCCACTTCATAATCTGAGTTGTCAAACCCTTAACACATCCCATCCTAAATTCCTAAAATCTTCCTACCTAACCATCGGCCACCTCTATAGTTGATAACTCCATCAGCTTTGATACATAGCCCAAGGAAGATTTGTACCTGTATCCAACATGTATACCGTAGTGGCCATAAATTTGGTATCAATACTATCTAAAATGTAACGGATAAAGTATCAGGTAGTAATGGCCTGAATTAGCTATATCGTGAATTTTTTTGGCCGGTCCAATAAAAATAATTGAAAACTATTAAAATAACTTTAAAAAGAGGCTATAAACCATGATACTTATTTTTTATTTTGGATATTGCTAAAAGGAGAGAGAGAGAGAGAGAGAGATTTTTTTGTAAAAAAAAAATTTACTTTTTAACGTAATGATGAATTAATTAAAACATATTGATGTGTATATCTATTCTTAAGTTATCTACGTGGCATAATACATGTAGGATGCTATGTTAGTTTGTAAGCTTATCTATATATAATCTATATATATAATAATAGGTGAAGCATATATATAATAATAGGTGAAGCAGAGAGAAAATCCAATTAGATTTCAATTGGATTTTTAATTTTGAGTCGCTTGTCCTAACCAAAACTCAAAAAAAAAAAAATCTAATTAGATTATAAATTTGACTCCAATTTTGTGTCATGTATCTTATCTAAATTTTCTAATTTTTGTGCCCAAATAAATGATGCATTAACATTTAACACGGAAGCCAAGAAAACCACAATGATAATGCTCATTAGCCTAAGCAAGAACATCTTACCTGCACACTTTTATGAAGATTATAAATTGGACTCCAATTTTGTGTCATGTATCTTATCTAAATTTTCTAATTTTTGTGCCCAAATAAATGATGTATTAACATTTAACACGGAAGCCAAGAAAACCACAATGATAATACTCATTGGCCTAAGCAAGAACATCTCACCTGCACACTTTTATGAGTGATCTCAATAGAGTCTGGAGCTCTTCTAATCCTACAACCAGAACCAAGGAGTTTAACGAGAAAGACTAGAAAAGCAAAATATCATCTCCTCCTAATTTCATATCGTCATCCCATGTCTCCTCCTCTCTCAACCTCTACCAACTAGATCCACACACTACCCTCTCCTCCTCCTTACGGATTTCTCAAAGCAAGACCGGGTTTAAACACAATGTTCAATCCCACTCTTCCTTGCTTCACACTCTCATACATTAGCGCTTCATTGGCGCCTCCAAGAAGATTCCAAAACCATGATCAAAACAACATGTTTAGTCTTGTTAAAGTATGCTCAAAGTTGATTAATTATTGTAAAGTTGGAATCGAGAGACTGTAGATGCATTGGGGCATT
Organism: Quercus aquifolioides; assembly: GCA_019022515.1. NCBI lineage: Eukaryota > Viridiplantae > Streptophyta > Magnoliopsida > Fagales > Fagaceae > Quercus > Quercus aquifolioides. Next base: position 47,785,296 of record CM032333.1, read on the forward strand.
TCGGTCTAGCTCGATCGATCGAAGAATAGATTCGATCGATCGAAAATCGATCAGATTGCGTTTTTCTGCAGTTTTCCAACTCAGCCCGAACTCATTAACGTTTAGGGTTTTATGTTTTTGCCCTAGGTATATAAGGCAAAACTCTAGTCACGTTTTTAGAGTTGCTCCAGTTGTATTGTTGCTCATACATTACTGTTTTGTGTAAATCTCTTGTGAGATCTAGAGGAGCTTTCCTTTACACAAAGCTTAGGGTTTTCTAGATGGAGATTACTTCAACATCTTGATGATCAACTTGGTTGCTGCCTTTGAAGCTTAAAGAATATCAAGCGTAGGTGCTTGTAGCTGATTAAAGAATTCAAGAAAGAAGGAGTCCGTGGATTCGGAGTTTGCACGGGGTCGTGTCAGTAAGTTCTACTGGTAGGTAGCAATAGGAAGTCGAGCGGGGAGTTTGTAAGTCCTTTTGTATGAACTTTAATTTTTTCATAGTGAATTCAGTTTTGCCTTGAGGATCGGTGGGTAAAATCCTCCCCAGGTTTTTTACCGGTTTGGTTTTCCTGGGTGATCATATCGTGTGTTATTTATTATTCCGCTGCTATATATTTTCATGATATGATTGTTTGATTGTTTTAACCTAGAATTGCTTAATTTGACTAAGTAACAACTTGGCTAATTAACTAGGCTACTCAATCTGGTTGTGTGTTAAGGGGTCTAAAACCGTTCAAGTGGTATCTGAGCGGGTAGCTCTTTTGTCTGAGATTTTTTGATCTCTGAGCTGATCCTTGACCCCTGTTGTCATGGAGCATGGACACTCTCTTGTTGTTCCTCCTCACTTTGATGGGAATAACTATGCTTATTGGAAAGTAAGGATGAAAGCATTCCTGAAATCCATTGATGAGAGAGTTTGGAATTCCGTTGAGTACGGATGGCAGAAGCCCACTACTCCTGTGAGTGAGTGGCAAACTTCTGAAAAAGAAGCAGCAGGCTTCAATAGCATAGCTATGAATGCCATCTTCAATGCTGTTTCTATGGAGGAATTTAAGAGGATCTCCAATGTTGAGGTTGCTCATACTGCTTGGAAAATCCTCCAAACTGTGCATGAAGGCACAAAGACAGTTAAAATAAACAAACTGCAGCAATTAACTTCTAGGTTTGAGAGCATTAGGATGTCTGATGATGAATCCTTTGATGAATTTTATGCCAAACTGAATGATATTGTTAATTCTGCTTTTAACTTGGGTGAAATCTATGATCAACCTAAAATTGTTAGGAAGATTCTTAGATCGTTAACTGAAGACTTTAGACCCAAAGTGACTGCCATTACTGAGAGCAAGGATGTGGACTCCATCCCTGTTGATGAGCTTGTAGGATCTCTTTAGTCCTATGAGTCTGACTTACCCAAAACAAACAAATTCAAATCAATGGCTCTTAAGTCTGTTGATGATGTTGAGGCTGGTGGATTTGATGATGAGCTCTCTGCTACAGAGATAGCTTACCTTGCCAAGAATTTTAGAAATTTTCTGAGAAATACAAATAGAAGGACAAGAGGTACAAACACTGTTGAACCTAGAAACTTTAGGAAGAATGATCCTACTAAGGTTAATAACTTTGAAAAACCTAGAGAAAAAGTAGGTCAATCTTCAAACAATTCTTTGGGTGCTCAGTGTTTTGGTTGTCAAGGGTATGGTCATGTTCAATCTAAATGTCCTACATTCTTGAGAAATAAAGGTAAAGCTATGGCTGTAACCCTTAGTGATAATGAGGTTTCTGATGATGAGTCTGAATGTGACGAGGATAGAAACTTCATTACTTTCACCGTTACTGCAGTAGTCAATGAAAGCATATCTGTTGAGGAGAACCCTTCTGATGGGGAACTCTCTGAGGATGCAGATCTTCAAGAGGCCTATAATAAACTTTGCAAAGTTGCTGCAAAGGATGCTATGAATGTTGAACTTGGCCTGAAGAAAATTGATTCTCTTGAGCTTGAAAAGAAAAATTTGCTTGTTAAATTATTTGATGCAAATGATCTTTTGAACCATGTGAAATCTGAGAACATTCTTTTACTTGATAAAGTTAAAACTTTAGAACATGATTTATCTGTTGCTAGAACTGCTAGTTCTAAACTTGAGTACATGCTGAATGTTCAAAAGTATCCTTCTGATAAATCTGGGATAGGATATGTTGAAAGCGTATCTGTGTCTACTCCACATTCCATGAACTTTGTTCCTTCATCTTCTTTTGAACCTTCTGTGAGTGAGGTTGTGAGTGAAACTGTCAAAACACTTGTGAGTGAGATAGTCAAACCTGTAGAAGTTTCACCTCCTAAGAAGATTAGGGTTGATCTGAGAGAAACTAAACCTACCCTTTCTAAGGACAAGATGCATGGTAAACCTGTTTGGGTTTGTCATTATTGTGGAAAGTCTGGACACATTCGTCCTAACTATTACAAGCTTCAAGCTGCTAAGAGAGCAACTAAACCAAAGGTGCATGTGCCTCAAGCACAAGATCCTATGGCACTTATTGGTGAATTGGTAAAGGCTTTGAACATTTATTCCAATCCTGGAGTTGGAAATCACTCGAATGTGAATAGGAACTCCAATGCTCGGAGTGCATCTAAAAGGCTTTGGATGCAAAAGACTCGACCTAATTGAGTCTTTCTGACATGATCCTTGTGCTTCATTGCTCATTCCTCTGTGACCATTGTTCTTTGGTTTTTTTTTTTTTTTTGTGTGTTTCTTTTGTTTTGTTTCTAGGATTTGCATTGCATTACATTCATGCATTTCATTCTAGGATTTATTTGTTTTCTCTTAAATAAAATAAAAAAATAAAAAAAGAGAAAGTAAAGATGTGTTTGACATTGTTTTCTTGGTCTTTGAAAACAAGGTTGGTCAATTTATTTACACATATCATGTCCTATGTACCTTGTTTAGCTTTTATGAGCTTATTTATTGCACTTGACTAGATGAAGCTTTGTAGTGCATGTTGTGTGGGAAAGATGTTTATGGTGTTTATCACTTTGTCTTAATCTTGATGTCACATGTTATTTAACTGACGGACTTGGTCCTTTTGAGAAAGGCATAAATAACTATCTCACCACTGTTCACTAGTCAATCATGAACACCTTAGTGCATATCATAAGATTTTGTGTACTTGTTACACATGCACAAAAAGAACATAAGGTGATGCCTCGGCTTAATTGCTTAATGCTTAAAATTGGTGTGTACTATTAGGCTTGATGCCATCTCACATAATTACAATTGGTGTGTACCACTAGGCTTGATGCCATTTCACATAATATATTTCACATTATAATGGGGCAAAATACAAGAAACTTACATGATTGCAAGCTTTTGTTCTAGGAGATGTGGGAGTTATAGGATGTAACTCTTTAGGTAATAGTCTCTTTTGAATTTTATGTGATGGATTGTGTAGACTTTGTGATTGATTGCTATTCACATATCACCTCACATGTTTCTCAAAGTTTTTTGCTAGTTGCACACACTACACAAGTTACTCTTTGCTAAACTTTGTACATGTTATTGTGTGTGTTTTTGGTCTGACCAACCAAGTTTGAAAATACTTTGATAAATTATGCAAAACATTTTTTTTGCTTAAGAATTTAAAAAGAGAATGGCTGAAAGTTTCTTTGGAGAAACTGGGATTCAAATTGGGTTTTTGAAAAATCATTCCATCTCATACTCATGCATTTTGTTTTCATTATTTAATGCTTTGAGGAGTTAGTTTTCAAAATGAGGTTTGTGTTTTTTCAAAACTGTGATTTTTCTCAAAAATTTTGTGAGCCTCTGCCAATTTCGATCGATCCAGTCTGATTTTCGATCAATCGAAAAAGTGCTTTAATTTGTTGAAAAATGACTGTCTCATTCGATCAATCGAAAGTCGCGAATCAGGTTTTTAAAAACACTATTCTTGACTTTTTCAAACACTTTTTCAAAAGTTTTTCAAAGTCTTTTTTCTCTCTCCGACTTGGCAAGCAAAACTATTCAAATTTTTGTCGTTTTCCGCCGGATTTTTTTTGCAAGAAATCTCTTTCCTCAAGCCGGTATGTCTATCTTACCCTTCCTTTTTGAGTTTATTTACAAATTTCATGCATTTTTCATGCATTTAGGCTCAAAATTTCGGACACTTTTCTTTTTGGGTTTGTTGTTGATTTAGGCCCAATTTTGTGTAATTGATCAATGGGTTTTTGTGGGGACACACTATAAACATGTTCTTAATGGTTTAATTTGATCAATTTTGGGTTTTGTGTGAAATTGAAAATTCTAGGGTTTGTAATTGATCCGAATTGGGGATTTTTGTTCAATTGGGTTTAATTGATAAAATTGGCTTGTTGTATTGATGAAATTGGTTATTCTAATCTGTTTTCAACCTTGTGTAATGATCAATTCATCAATTTGTTGCAAAATTTTTCAAGTGGTTTTCAAATTTTTAGGGTTTTTGTTAGAAACTCTATGTTCGAGCCAATTTTGTGTAATTGAACTTAATTTGAACTGTGTTTACTGCATTAGTTCATGCATCACAACATTGTTATTGTTCATGCATCATATAGATTTTATTTATATGTTTTTATTGTGCTAACTTGCAGTCTGCCCTTAGTTTTGTTTTCTTGTTCTTTTGGTTTTCACTTTGTGTCTCTGTCATTTCCTTAGCACTATGCCTAGGAAGACTAGAGCCCGTAGGAATGTTTCCTCACCTTCTCCTTCACCCCCTCCCTCCTTTGACCATGAGAAGTTTTCGAGTGAGAAAAACCAAGAGATTTATGAGAAGCTAAACCTTAGGAGAAAGATTTGGGCTGAGCGTTCTGTTCTATTAGATGAACTTGATCCTGCCATTAGGGCAAACTTTGAGCGTCGGGGCTGGTTACCCTTGGTGGATATTTCTGATCCTCCTCCACCTTCTGCCTTGATTAGAGAGTTCTTTTCGAACATCTCTATCCGCATCTATGATTCTAACACTTTGGTAAAGAGTTGGATACGAGGCGTAGAGTACACCATTGCTCCTCAGGTAGTGGCTGATGCTCTAGGGGTACCTTTGGTCCAGCATCCTGTCTATCCTTATGACGAGTCTCCCGAGTTGAGCGATGTCTTGTCTTACATCACTGGGACTGCTGTCCAGTGGGGTTCTGATCCTAGGATCACTTCTGCTGAGCTCTCCGGGTTGCACTATCTGTTCTTTAGGATAGCCTGTCATTCTATCTGGCCCATCTCTCCTGTTCACACCATTCTTCTTGAGAGGTGTGTATTTTGTACGCTCTGGTTACTGATGCTCCTATTAGTTTTCCCCATCTTTTTCTTCGTTCTTTGAACGATGTTTATAGGAGTTCATCTTCTGCTCATGCTCTTGTACATCCTATTTTCATTCATAGGATTTTGCTTTATCTTGATCTTAGTGGCTTTCCTTCCTCTAAGCCCGTTCATGTGATTGCTCCCATAGGTGCGTCTTTTCTTAGACAGAGGGCCGCTCATCTTCAAGCTGGTTCTAAACACCCTAGGTCTGAGCCATCTAGTAGCACACCTCCTCCTTCTTCTTCTATAGGTCTTGCTGGTGAGGATGTTCCTGATCTAGTTGGCGGTGATGCTGCTGCTTCTGATGTTCCTCCACCTCCTTCGGCTGACTTTGATGTTCGTCGTACCCTGGAGACTGTCATGACCATTCAGGCGGCTCATGGTCAGATTTTGGTGGACTTGCTAGATGAGATTCGTGCTCTGCGAGCCGACTTTGCGCGTCTTCATTCACCCTCACCACCTCCTTTTGATGGCGACTTGTGATTGCCCTTTGGCATTCCGTCACAAAAAGGAGGAGTGGTGTTTTTGACTTGTAGAGGAGTGTTTGTAGTTAGGGGGAGACTTTTTGTTACTTTTTGTTGTTGAGGAGCTTGAGGAGTTTTTAGATTGTATCTAGGTGCTTCACTTTGTATATCATTTTTGGTGATATTCATGTTAGGGGGAGTAACATTGATTGATATACATGTTATATTCATTGATTCTTGTTGCTTTGTGATTCACTGCTTATTGATTTATATTTATGAGTTGTTCATTCATATATGTCTATATTTTGTGTTGTGTGAATCTTACAAGAATGTTATACCTGTTGTTTTACTCTTTTCTGTCACACATGCGTTTATGCGTTTGTTGAGTATTTCAGGAATATACAGGTTGATTCAACAAAGCTGCTGTCTACACTTGCAACCGATGGATAGTAGTTAGGGTTGAATTTGAGTTTATGAGCATTATTTTTGTAAAGGGCTTTTTACTTGTAAACTTTGAGTTTTTAATTAGGGTTTTGTCACGAATTGCCAAAGAGGGAGTTTGTTAGGTTCTAAAGGTTTAGGAATTTATGTATTTAGAACTCTAATTTGTAATGTTGGCAAACCATGATCAAAACAACATGTTTAGACTTGTTAAAGTATGCTCAAAGTTGATTAATTATTGTAAAGTTGGAATCGAGAGACTGTAGATGCATTGGGGCATTTCGGTCTGGCTCGATCGATCGAAGAATAGATTCGATCGATCGAAAATTGATCAGATTGCGTTTTTCTGCAGTTTTCCAACTCAGCCCTAACTCATTAAACGTTTAGGGTTTTATGTTTTTGCCCTAGGTATATAAGGCAAAACCCTTGCCACGTTTTTAGAGTCGCTCAAGTTGTATTGTTGCTCATACATTGCTGTTTTGTGTAAATCTCTTGTGAGATCTAGAGGAGCTTTCCTTTACACAAAACTTAGGGTTTTCTAGATGGAGATTACTTCAACATCTTGATGATCAACTTGGTTGCTGCCTTTGAAGCTTAAAGAATATCAAGCGTGGGTGCTTGTAGCTGATTGAAGAATTCAAGAAAGAAGGAGTCCGTGGATTTGGAGCTTGCACGGGGTTGTGTCAGTAAGTTCTACAGGTAGGTAGCATTAGGAAGTCAAGCGGGGAGCTTGTAAGTCCTTTTGTATGAACTTCAATTCTTTCATAGTGAATTCAGTTTTGCCTTGAGGATCGATGGGTAAAATCCTCCCCAGGTTTTTTACCGGTTTGGTTTTCCTGGGTGATCATATCGTGTGTTATTTATTATTCCGCTGCTATATATTTTCATGATATGATTGTTTGATTGTTTTTACCTAGAATTGTTTAATTTGACTAAGTAACAACTTGGCTAATTAACTAGACTACTCAATCTGGTTGTGTGTTAAGGGGTCTTAAACCGTTCAAGTTTTTATTTTATAATGTCCCTTTATATATTTTAAATAATAAAATTCAATATTCTCTTTTTTCTTCACTGTAGCATCACTTAAATAATAAAATGCAATATTTTTTTTTTATTCATTGTTTTATCTAATGCTATCCTATGTATGATAAATAAATAAAAAAAAAAAAAAAAAAGACCAATAGCATTACTTAAATAATAAAATGCAATAAATATTTTTCATTGTTTGATTTAATTCTATCATCTGTGTGATAAACCCAAAAAAACAAAAACAAAAAAATTGGCCAATAACATCATTACAATTAACCAGTCCCGTGCGGTAGCACGGGGTTACATACTGGTATATATTAAAAGCCAAAACTTTGAAAAAATCCAATTAGATTTCAATTGGATTCTCAATTTTGTGCCACGTGTACTATCTAATTTTGAATTTTTGTGTCAAATGAATTATTGAGTGTAAAAATCGAAAAGTCCAAATTCAATTATATTCTAAATTGGAGTCCAATTTTATACCACATGTCCATCAAATTTTTTAATTTTTATAGCAAGTGAATTATTGAGATATCATTACATATTTTAGAAATATATGGTTTAAAAAATGTGTAAGCTAATACCATATATAATTTAAACATTTTCTAAAAAAAAAATTATAATTTGAATCATGTAATTGTGATTTTTTTTTTAATTGTACTCATACATATGCACGAGGTTACATATTAGTTGTAGTAAATCTTGTAATACTTTTAACATTTTTCAATAAGAATACCACATCAATTTTTTGTTAGGACAAGTAGGATAAAAATTAATAGACATATAGTCGGAAGGATATAAAGTGAGATGTTTACAAAAGTTTATGGACGAAAAATGAACATTTTAAAGTTTAAGAACAAAAATTGAACTTCTGATAAAGTTTAGGAATAAAAACAATATTTTAGCCTATAAAGTCAGCTAAAATATTGTAGCCTGCATGATCTTTCTTTTTCGTTATTTTTAAATAGTGTTGAAATACATTATTGATTTTAATGGAGTATGTCATGTGATTCAAGATACAATATTATTGATTCTAAAAAAAAAAAAGATACAATATTATAGTCGTTAATATTTTCAAAAGTTACTTTTTTTTTTTTTTTTTCAAATTTTTGTTAGGACACATAGGATAAAAATTAATAGACATAGACGGAAGGATATAAAGTGAGATGTTTACAAAAGTTTAGGGATGAAAATGAACATTTTAAAGTTTAAGAACAAAAATTGAACGCCTGATAAAGTTTAGGAATAAAAACAATATTTTAGCCTATAAAGTCGGCTAAAATATTGTAGCCTGTATAATCTTTCTTTTTCGTTATTTTTAAACAGTGTTGAAATACATTATTGATTTTAATGGAGTATGTCATGTGATTCAAGAGACAATATTATAGTCATTAATATTTTCAAAAGTTACATGATTAGTAATAGGGCCATCAAAAAAATTGTTTTAGCGTTGGATTGAGGTCCTCACCTAAAATTCATAGGATAGCTCTATGGTCAAATTCCTTGATAACTCTACTGTAAAGTAATTAAAATCTTAACCATTTTTAATAATAAATGGTTTAGTAAAAAATCTTGTAACTCAACTAGTTGACATTTCTTAATATTTCCAAGACATTTAGGGTTCAAATCCTCTCTTTCACTTTGTAATTGTTGAATTAAAAAAAAAAAAAAAAAAGTGGTTCAAATTTCACTACATTATCAATAAATTAAAGAGAGATTACAAAACAGTGATGTAAATTAATGTTGGTTTAAATGTTAATGAATGACAAATATAATAAAGGAATTTTAGAGAGTTTTTATTTATTTATTTATTTATTTTTTATTTTTAAGATAGGATAGAAGTTCAATCTATGATGTCTGCTCCGTTATAATTATTCTATATTATCAAACTAAGATTTTTTTTTTTTTTAGTGTAGATGAGATTCAAAACTCAGATTTCTTATTTGACAACAACAGACTTATCAGTTGAGCCAAGTGAAACCTACAAAATCTTAGAGTTTAAAACTAGTTAAAAATTACTTTAAAATATTATTAATTGTGAGCCCATACACTGCATAAACAACCTAGGAAACTTTTTTTTTATTTTGAGATGTGTGGGCTATTCATCCATTGTGGGTGGGGGTGCCCTTTAACCCAAGGGCAAGGGACATGCTGAATTTTGACTCCACATAGTGGACAAATCAACATATTAACATCACATCCCACTTAGGCAATCCAAACATACATTCAACTACTTTAATGCCTCAACTTGGTTACAAGCTTACGTTACTAAGCTCGGCTAGGAAACTTATAAACATTAAAATAATAATGGGATAATTACACTTTGTCCACCTGTGGTTTGACCCGATTTCTATGTGCCTACCTGTGGTTCAAAGTTTGACACTTTGCCCACCTGTGCTTGTCACCGTTACCCAGCCGTAACCCACCTCTCCACTCTCCGTTACTCTAACACCAAATAAGTAAAAAAAACATTCCAAAACGGATCAAAACTAGTTATCACTCCTAGAACTCACTCTCACTCCCAAAACTCTCAAAACTTACTCACTCCTACAACAAGCATCATTTGAAACTCTTAATTTCAGATCCAAGCCGAGGAAGCAAGTTGCTAACAGTTGCTCCTCCTCTGTTCAGCTATGGGCTTCGATTCGCAAACTTTCCAATGGAACTGGGTTTTGATCGTGGGTGGGTTTTGATCCTTTTATGTTGAACCCCTAAATCTGAACCCCACTTCGAGGAATGGTGGCCTTGCGAGCGAGCTTTTCCCATTCTGAATTCGTTGCATAATTTCTATTGTGTGTCTTAGCCATACAAATGCTTATAACAATAAGATTTGTTTCTTAGGGATTTTTTTTTTTTTTTCCCCTCTATATTGCATTAAATTGAAGTACTGGTCTGTTATTTTGCTGAATTAAATGGATTTTGTCTAATATATGCCGTGGTTGTCGTAATCCTCAGACAACATGACTCAGTGGGGTGACTGTAGTGAAGGGGATACTGGTGTAAAACGGGTCCATCTATTATTTTGGGAAGCAAGGCAAGGGAAACTAACAAAAATTAATACCATAAAGATGGACTTTTTGACTGAAAATTTGCTTGATTATCTAAAAGAAATGGATCATCTCTATTAAAAATTTCACCCTTAGGCCTTAGGGGTCATTGGGTCAATAACAACTAACAAGAACCCAAAACAAAAACAAGTTGTGCTGTTAAGGTTGCCGTTGTCCTGTAAGAGTCGGCTGCAATTTTTCATCTTCTTCTTGCTTGCTACCAACATACCAATGGCCTTGTATATGAGTTTGATTCATCAGGTACATCATTTTCCTTGCCAATGAAACAAAGCTGGTTGCCTTTTGCTCTTTCCCCATTCCCTTCAATTGTTAGAAATTATTTCTGCCTTATGATTGAGTGTGTGTGTGTATAAATTTTGTTAACTAGTGTAGGAGGGGAAAAAATAATCTGCCAAAGCTTTTAGAATGGAATTATTTTTTGTTTTGGTTGATACATAACTGCAAGCATGCTAAACAGAGAGGAACTGAAGATGTAATGATCTATCTATCCAAAGAAGCTAGAAATGAGAAAGTTGAAAGCATCCTTTTCCTAATGCAATGCCACGCAACACCTTACTACTCCACTTTGCATCGCAACTTACCCATGCGTTTTCTTGACTGCTCACCAAGGTTTGCCAGTTTGGCTAAAATACTTATTTGTTCCCCCATGCAATCTCTAAATGCAGATGTTTTATAATTCTTACTCTTTAATGTTTGTTCAGCAGTGAAGAGAAAGGAGTCCTAGATGAGTCAGATCGTTTCATGATGGACCCTGTCAGTTTTGCAACAGAATTTGCAAAAAATTGGTCAAAACCTAGTCATGTTGTGTTGTTTGATTCAGAAGAAAGATTTTTGAGGGATTTTCTAATCTTGCATTCTTATAGAGAATGCTAAGACTATTTATTTATGTTTTATTTTCTTGTGTCACTTTTAGCACTAGTCATTTTTAGTTTTGTTTTGGTTTTTGTTTCTGGCTGAATCTTTTATTTTAATGGCAGATTAAAAGGTTTTTCCATTCTCATTTCAAAGTGGACCGCAATCTTCAATCGTCGGTTGTTTTATATGTTTTGGCAGGCCAGTGACATTTGTCTTCTATGCAACCAATCTATGTCGCCTAGCCCTTAGCAATTTGAATTAGTTTTTTTTGCTTGCTTCTTATGGAGATATTTTGTTCAAACTTATTGTGGTAGAATTTATGTCAGTGGTACATTTAACAGGAATACTTTTGATGGACAACACTCAAATTTTTGATCTAAAATATACAGGAATGCTTTGATGGACAACCCTCAATTTTTTTTATCTGAAATATTAAGATGATTAATGCTTTGTAGTAGCTTATGGATATATATCTTTTTCTGATTTTACAACATAATGTGTATGGTTACTAAAGTATTGTAAGGGTAATCCCATAATCAGTTGAATCTCCCTTTCCCCAATTATTGTAAAAAAAAAAAAAAAAAAGGAAGAATCCTGATCCTTGCTTTTGCTTCTAGTTAAATGGCCTATCATTGACTTTTGGTAATGCAGGTTCAAATCCTATATTCTAGGGATGAGGCAAAGTATATTTCTATTATATTTGTCACTGGTTCGAAACTTTCGAAACCCCAATTAATTTGCGCAACAACCCAAATTGATACATGATGAAACTATGCTTAATTTGACTTCAGTTGCAATAATAAAAAATCACCATAACCCAATTGGGCTTTACCTTCAAACCATGCTGTTGCAGTTTTTCTTTGTTGGAACTGAAAACCCAGTTCCATTGGAAGGTTTGCGAATCGAAGCCCATAGCTGAACAGAGAAGGAGCAACTGTTAGCAACTTGCTTCCTCGGCTTGGATCTGAAATTAAGAGTTTCAAACGATGTTTGTTGTAGGAGTGAGTAAGTTTTGAGAGTTTTGGGAGTGAGAGTGAGTTCTAGGAGTGATAACCAGTTTTGATCCGTTTTGGAATGTTTTTTTTACTTATTTGGTGTTAGAGTAACGGAGAGTGGAGAGGTGGGTTACGGCTGGGTAACGGTGACAAGCACAAGTGGGCAAAGTGTCAAACTTTGAACCACAGGTAGGCACATAGAAATCGGGTCAAACCACAGGTGGGCAAATTGTAATTATCCCAATAATAATAAATAAATAAACCAACATATGGGTCATATCCATTTTTGAGAAGAGCTCACCAATCCGGTATTTTGTTGTGCCGTGTTGATGAGGTATCCTAAGTTCAACATGGTTGTTAATGTGGTTTTATAACAAGCATTGAGTGCCATGTATCATTGACAAACACTTAAATATGTGTTGGTTGCTTAATGATATTTATCAAAATATTACTCTTGGTTGTGTGGATGTCCATGAGAATGCTTAAGGAATAAAATGAGGATCTTTTTTTTTAAAATTATGATTTTATTGAATCCGCCTACCTTGTGGATTGAAGACACTCCTTGTATCACGCAATGTGTGATGGCACTCCTTTTGTGTGCAAATGACCCCATCTTTTCTTTTGTTAATTTTATGATGATGGTTATAGACATTGTTATGTATTTAATAATATATTTCTATGTTAATATAATGTTAGTTTTGAGACAATTGTGGCGTTATTTGGTTAAATTTGTGTGGTATTATCTTAGTGGAGCTAAAATTATTACAGGATTATTTGTAATAGAAACTTGGTTTTAAAACCCACTAGAAAAGGGAAAAAAAAAAAAAAGACCTATAGCAGCGCACTTGTAGCGGTGCCGTCTGCCCGCCGCTAAAGGTAGACACCAATAGTGGCGAACATGACCCGCCGCTACAAGTGCAATTAGTCTGTTTTGATTGATTGTCTATAGCGGCGTACATGACCTGCCGCTAAAAGTCAATGCCACAAATTCTAAACATGTATGGCGGCGGTTGTATGCCCGCCGCAATAAACCTTCACCCGCCGCTAAAAGGTACATATATAGCGGCGCTTTTAGCAACCGCCGCAATTGACCTATAGCGGCACTACAACACTGACGGGACGACCCGCCGCAATAGCACCTACCTCTATAGGTCAAATGTACCTTTAGCGGCGCTTTTTTTGGGCTTTAGTGGCGCTTTTGGCCCGCCGCAATAGCCCGATTTTCTTGTACTGGAAAAATGAGATTAAAATTTTTTAGAAGTCTTAACTCTTAACTACTTTAGTAAGAACCATAAAAATAGTGGATTTTAGGTCTTTTCTTTATCCTCTCCTAATGAACTAACAAACTTTATATTCATAATGAGAAAACCTCAAAACGACACGTTTGTTCCGGATGTACATAGACAGTGGTGAAAATTAATATTTTACTGAAAATAAATGATAAAATTAAATAACCATGCATGCAAAAGAAGAATTTGATCCAAATATTAGAGTAATTACTTACAGAAGCTGAAGGTCCTGTCATCCGAAACTGCTACTTTGCGGTGGTTGTCAACTAAGTAAGTTGACTCAACTTGTCACTGGAATAAATTTATTTTATTTATTTTTAGAAACAAAAGCACACAAAGCAGAAAGAAAATGATTCCAACACAAAGACTTTTGAAGAAATGATTGGACACCTACCATGCTTATGTATAAGAAGAACTACTCACCTTTGAAATTACAGCAACTTGCTTTCTTTTTTCTTTTTTCTTTTTTCTTTTCTCTCAGCAACTTGCTATTTTAATAAAGTCTTGAGAAATTTTATGTATTGATGATAGTGATCAATTACTAAAGTTTTAAGTTGACGAAGACTTTCTACCAAAAACAGTTGACGAAGACATTTTTTTTTCCTCAGAAAAAGTTGACGAAGACTTGAGCGGTTGAAGAATTTAATGTAGCAACTAAATTAAGAATCAAATGCCAGCTTATATTTTGTTGACTAGCTAGGCATCCAATTAATTAACTTCATTTCCCCATTCAACCTCGTGCGATATAGATTTATAGTAAATATTTGTTTATTTACGTACGTAACTTAAGGATATAAATGACAATTTCGAAAGTTGACCTCTGAAGAAAGGGCCTCATAACGTCAACGTGTTAGGTATCCGCCGTATCTGTCCAAAGTTGCTTAATTTGACTCAATTTTTTTATTTTTTTATTTTTGAGATTGGATACTGGATGGTAATATAGACTTTTTATTTTTGAGGGAATTTTTATTTTTGAGATTGGATAGTAATATATACTTAATTGAATAAAGATAAAGTTTAGCTAAAAATTTGTTATAATTAATAGTCATAACTTCTACTAAAAAATAACATAGTTACATATTTTAAAATTTTAACATATGAATTGCATGTTCTTTATATTATTAATTAACATGTATGTCAAATTTATTGTCAATTAGATGTTATTTACTATTTTATTTATAACTTATTTTTTATGCATAATTTTATATTACAAAAATTAAAAACTTTAAGCATTTGATTGTTGATATAGTTACTGATCTTTGATCTTTTGAAAATTCTGCAAGAATGGAAAATATAAGAAAATATATATAATTTTTTTTTTGAGAAAAAAATGTAATTGAATAGTGAATTTGCCAAAATATATATTTAATAAATATATATTAAAAAGAGTTAAAGCCATTAACTTCAATTAAGTTTATAACCAAACTTTATTCATTAAATAACACATCTACTCTCTACCCCCGGACCATTCGAACCTCCTCACTCCTCAAACCCCCCAAGTCTCATTACTAAGCCCGTGCTTTGACGGAATGGTTGGCAAGTGAGAAAGCATATTAGATATCTTCGACAAAAGTAAACAAATCCTGAAAATGAAAGTCGGTCCTATCGTGGGGTATAAAAATATAGGATGATGTTTTAATTGTTGCGTGGTGTTGCTGCGGTCACATGACTCACATCCGGATATATAGGGTCTTCCTTGACCAATGTTACGGATAACTTTTTGATAAAAACCCGTTTTATAAAAGCGGTACGTTGTGTGATATTATGCTTTTGTCCCCATTCCCTGTGTGTGTTGTCTTTTTACTTTCCTTCTAAAAAAAGATTAACATTTTTTTTTTTTTTTGAGAAAGAGCAATTACATTAACTAATGCAAATATTTTAAAATTTCGTCCATTTTAAGGTAAGAATTTTTTTTTTTTTTTTTATTATACATAACTACTTTTTGAAAGCATTCAGCTGGTTTGTTTTACATAACATTTTACTATTAAAATATTATTTTTTCTATCAATTTTTTATTACTATGCTAAATCTTCTTTTTCTTTGTGTATATTGATATGGGTAAAATTGTAATAGATACTCACCTTTGCAAAGGTATAAGATGACACTCCAAATAAACCCGACGGGATCCATTGGCAAGAGACGACGTTAGAAGTCCACAAGGCGCACCTCAGAGCTGACGCCATCAAGTAGCTGACGCCAATAAAGCTGAAGGGATTAGGAGAAGCTGACGATCCTGGCATGGCTTTACTTGATCTCCACAGTTGTGTATATAAGGAAACATCTTGTGCTTCACGTTTAGTGCTAATAAAAAGGATTCCTACAAGGAAAGGGTTCCGCCAAATACACTCATAAAGACTCATATAAGGAAAAGACTTCTAGCCCAAGGAGAGAAGGTCAACCCTCTACTACTATAAAAACCCAAGACCCTCACAAATCAAGGTACGCATAATTTACCCCAGCTCTAGCACTCTAGAGTTGTGAGAAAAGTTCTAACTTAACTTTCGAAGGATATTTAGCCGGCACCACACCAGTGCTCTCTGTTAGGCCTTCTCTTTTAGTGTTGTGCAGGTGTAGTTTTAAGCATGTGAAAACTGTGTGGCTCGCTGGTGATTTTTCGGCATCATCATATATAATATGAGTAAAAAAGTGTTAAAAAAAAAAATAGATTTACATGTGAATAAGAATTGTGTATGTATAGGGTTGTCCTTGAGCAATTTTACTTATAACTTTTTAACAAAAGTCTTTATTATAAAAGTATTCTCATTATTTCTTGTAAAAAAAAATTTTGTCTATTCTAACATGAGAGCCCACTTTTTTATTTTATATAATTACTTTTCAAAAATACAAATTTCAACTTATCTATTTTACATTTCATTAAAATATTATTTTTTTTATCAATTTTTTATTAATCACTCAAATACTCTCTCTCTCTCTCTCTCTCTCTCTCTCTCTCTCTCTCTCTCTATGAAAAAGGATGAAGTAAAATTTGTAAAGTAGATTTACTAGAATATTCTTTCATTTACTTGTTTTGGAGTTTAAGTATGAGGGAATTGAATGAGTAAAGAGGAACACTCGTTCTTCTATATTCTCTCAAAATCTCACATTTTTATTCCCTTCAAAATTGGGAGAAATTAAGGGAATAAAATTAGATTTAATGAATTTTCAACTAAAACTCCCAAAATACTCCTATATATTCAACCATTGATTTAAAACCAGGGGTCTAATAGTAATATTGTTATAAAATATTTTCATTCTTTTCTTTCTATGTTACTCCTAAACAAGGTTACCCACATTCCATTCCTTTCTATTCATTTATTTTAAAACATCCAAACAAGATTACTTATAGAAATGGCAACGGGTCGGGTTCAGAGTGGGTTTCTTAATGCCCGAACCCGCCCCATTTAATAAACGGGTTTTTTTAAACCCCAAACCTGCCTTGTCGGGCCCTTGCCCCGCCCAACCATGCCACTTTAAGGCCCAATCTGTGGCCCAATAAAAAAATATTTATGTTTTGCATGAATCTTTAAGTCCAACCCAAATGAAACAAACTCAAATCAAACATAAAAAAGCAAAAAATAAAACAAAAAAAAAATTGGATTCTTGGTCCTAATGGGCCCAATTCAAAATTCTTTGTTTTTCAATCAATCACATGATAAACATAAAAATAAAATAAATAAATAATGAAAAGCTACAAAATAAATCAAGTACTATTACAACAAGTTCAAAAAGCTAAAACATCATAAAACTAACATCATAAAAAACCAACATCATAAGAAACAAAAGCTAAAACTTCAAACTAATCTTTTATCCTCTTCATTAGGATCCACATCATCAAGAATTTGCACTTAGTGCTTGGTTACAATTCTAACTAATTTTACTCTAACTATCTATTACAACAAACACTTCCAGCCTCACATGCTCCCTCCAATTGCTTGCAATTGACTTGGAAATTGTTTGGAGACTTTCTCAACAGAAGCTGGCATAGTTGAAGAACCTACAAAAAAAAAAAAAAAAAAAAAAAGAATTAAAAAATGGAATAAACTTCATCAAATTATAACCAGTAAATATAAAAATACAATTTTTCAAGATGAAATAATACTTAGAAATCCTAATATTTTTCAAGATTAAATAATAAAAAAACTGTGAAACACCAAATATATCACACAAATATACAGTAATTTCATATTTCTCATTTTCCCTTTCAAAATCTCAAACACAAACACAGAAATCTTAATATTTTTCAAAATGAAATAAAATAAAAAATAAAAAAAAAACTGTAAAACACCAAATAATATCACACAAATATACTATAATTTAAGATATCTCATTTTCCCTTTCAAAATCACAAACACAAACACAAAAATCCTTCTTTTTTTTTTTCAAGATGAAATAATAAAAAAATTATAAAACGTCAAATAATATCACACAAATATCCAATAATTTCAGATTTCTCATTTTCCCTTTCAAAATCACAAACACAAACACAAAAACCCTTAAATTTTTTTCAAGATGAAATAATAAAAAACAAAGAATTTTGAGTTTTATTTGGTAATTTTAATATATACGGGTCAGGTTCAAACGGGCATCACTAAAACCCGCCCTTGACTTAAACTCGATTTGGGTTTTATTTTTAAAACCCAAACCCAACCCTACTGTTTCACAAGTCGGGCTTTTATTGCCATCCCTAATTACTTAATTTTATTTCATTCATTTCCCTTACTTAGATACATTTCATTCCATTTTTTTATGAACTCTCGAACGAAGGGTAAAAGAATTATAGATGAATTGGAAACATATGGATAAACTTCCTCATTGGAAACAAAGTGATGGAAATAAATTTTATTTTTTAAAAAGTTTCAACTTATGGCGTTCGTTTATGATAATAGCACTTTATCATCAGAGAGATGGAAATAAATTGTGCGTATAAAAAAAAATTAAGAGAATGCTACAAAAGTGCAATGAAATTACTAAACTAATTTTTAATATCTCAAAATGTATCTTTACTTAGTTTACTTTTTCTTTATAATATATGTGCAACATTCTTTAAAACCGTCTTACATAAAATATCACAAAATAATATGTGCATCAAACGTGCAACTTACTAGTTAAAAATAAATGATTGTTGAGGCCCATTTTTGACAAAGAAGCCAACGGCAAAAGAAGCCCAACAATAGGGAAAGATGGAAGGGAAAGGAAATAAAAAGAGGTAATAAGCCCAATGGGCCAACAAGGTAGGAATAACAGCCAATAGGTCCATAGGCATAACAAGAGGTAAAAACAAAGTAAATAGGCCGAGGAAGCCCAAGGAAAGAGGTAATAAGTACAATGGGCCAACATGGCAGGAATAACAGCCAACAAGCCCATGGGCATAGCATTCATTCAAAAATAAAACTTATTTCAATATTACAATTATATACCTAAGGTTTTGAAGGGTATATTGGTAACATGACATATAGTTAAATGGATCAAATGAGTTCCGTAGATTGGACATGAACACAACACGTAATAGCGTTCACCACAATAGAGTTCATCGCAACAAAACCGCCATGGTCAACCCTATACGAGAAGAGGTGTGAGTTGGAGGTGTATTGTCGATGGCACGGGTTACAAGTTCTTAAGGCACGCTCAACCGAGTTACCTAGAGACGAACCTGCCAATATAATTGCTCATCTTGAACATGAGAACAATCAAATGCAAAGGTGACTAGACCGTTTTCATGCAATCCAAAAAGCTAGGAAGCATCTACAGGGTAAGGCGCAAGAGCGAGCCATCAAGTCTATTAATGAAATTACTTCGTTAGATGATGAAAGAGATATTTCAGACTTCTCAGATTCAAGCAATGATCATTTCCAAAAAAATTTACCTACAAACATTAGACGTTGTTGTTAATGTTTATATGTTGTATGTAATACAAAATGTTGTTGTTAATGTCTGACAAATGATGATTATGTACGTTCAACTTTTGCAAATCTAAAGATTAATTGTTCCTTACTTCTAGCAAATCTAAAGATTTTCTTGACATTTGATTAGATTTGTAATATTTAAACACAATTATTCAATGCATCTATTTCAAATGGAAATGAAACATGGTATTTTTGTGATTTTGTATGGTTTATATAGATTTTTTTAAGATCATTAATTCTTAAATATCACGTGTTTTACATTTAGATTGAAATAGGAGGATATTAGATGATTTAAATAGGATCCTTTCCAGTCTAATGGTTGTGTAAATGCAGGGGCAAAAATTATTATATTATAACCGGTCAAAACTCAAAAGACTTTGTTAATTATCTTTTACTTTAAAGGTTGCCTTGATTTCAAATCCATTGATTCTAAGAGTTATTTGAAATCTAAGCATTTTAAAGGTT